>WNWK01037720.1:0-18334 GCA_009830355.1 Cherax destructor | reverse complement strand
AGTGTTTCTTCTATTTTCAGGTCACGCTCCCTCTGTGGACAGCGGCCGATGTGTTAAATGAAGAATATCGCATCACATCCACCACATGGAACATTTTGCAAACACTTGTATTATTATTGTTTGTCTCAACGTCACAGATAATACAGAATGATGCACACAATTACTTATTGGCTTGGGTAAAAAAAATTTGATCTTAGAGGTGATGTTACTTGTAGAGAAAGAATATGTTGCTTTACTTTCTTATTGGTTCTGGGTGTTTTCAAAAATGTTATGTCACTGTTAATGAAGAATATTGGGTATTGCCATTTCCTAAATATGTTGACAATAGTTGTGGCATTGTTCCTCAAGGAAGCACAAACAACTCCACCGTTCACTCAACTTTCTTGTGTTGTGATCAGAATGAATAAGACTGTTCTTAAAAGATGACTTTCAGTATAGTTGAAATAAGCAGTTGTTCCCACTCCTGACCGTGTGTTTACAAGGACCACAATGGAAATAAGTCACTATGACTTTTTGGGTTATCCTGTTAAGTAATTTACACTATGTATGATAACTGTACAGTTGGATCCCCGTATCCGCTGAGGATGTGTTCGAAGGACCTGCCGTTGATACTGAAACTGTGGATAGTAGCAAACCCTATATCTAAGTCCTGTACATTCCTATTTTACAGTTTAATTGATAAATAATGCACAGTAAGTGGAGAATTATCATTTTTTCACTGATGGGAAGCATTGATAGCTTCTCTTAGGCTATGAAGAACTGCCAGCTTCTCCACTTTGGGGTCATTATTATGCAAAATTAAGAGGTATTTTTGGGGCACAATAATCAGTGGATATCTGAAATCACAGATACCGAAGCAATGGGTATTGTAATTATGTGTACCTGTACCAAAATAAACTTATGTGTGTAAGGAAGTCTAAAATAAGTGTATTCTACTGTTCACTTGAGTTTCTAGTGAAATGAATTGATGGTTCATCTCTATTCAATTCAGTCGACTCTTAAAGCTGAAGCAAATAGAATATACACGTCCAAATGACTCCATTATAAAGTCCGCTTGCAATCACAGCCTCATCCATTTGTGGTCACTTCACAGCAGAGAGAGATGATGTGTTTAGGGGTTTCCTCACCATCATTCACAGTTTCCTCCAGGATGCAACACCCCAAACATTTAGTATACAACTTCAATAATCATCTTCATCACAAACTGCAGAGAGAATCCCATGAAAACCTTCCATACATCCAAAGGACAAAGTAAAGCATTATGGAAAAATAGACACAAGTATAATGTAATCCTTTATTGACTATGTTTGACTCAGTGGCTTTATCAAGATGTGCCTCTTCAAGGGGGGCTCCTTGCTGTGGTGAAGAGGCTCTTGATCTGAGGAATTAGACCTCTTGGTCTTCTTCCTCAGACCAAACCTAATTACCCCCCAATCCCCCCCTCCCTTTTCCCATCCTCCCTTTTCCCTTTCCTCCTCCTCATCCCTCCCTTATTTCCTTCCCATTTTTACCCTGGGAGCTTCTCTCCACAGGCATTCTAGTTCCTAGGTAGGGGAAAGGGTACAGTGGTCCAATCCCATTCCGTTGATGTTCTTGGCGGTGGTGTAGTTTGCCGTGGAATCTGGATCGCCTGGGGATGTCCCGATCCCTCCGGTCTCCCGGGGGGTGGCATTGGGTATCTTTCGGGTGATGGGTGTATCTCTGGATGCCACCTTTTGGATTCCGGGGGTGGTGGCCGAAGGTGGTATGCTTTGTGGCGGATATCCGGCCGCCCTCTCTTTTGTCTGCCGAGGTGGCTCGGTGGATGTGAGGTTGCTATCCCGGATTACTGGTTTACTGGCATGAAGGGTAGGGTATGGCACGGGTTCCATGCAGCATCTGCACTACTTGCGGTGTTGAGGTCCTCTTGGGCGCAGAGGGGGATTTATGCCCCTTTCATTCCTCCTATGAGCTATTCCTCCATGTTCCCCTCTTTTTTTTTTATTTTGTTTTTTATTTTATTTTCTTCTTTTTTTTCTTAAAAACAAAAAGAAAGAAGTAACCTAACCATGGATGCCCTAATCCGTGAACCTACCCCCGGGCCCCTTCTTGATACCGCACCTAGTTCTGACCCTACCTCGTTAATGGACATGGACAACTCTTCAGACAACTCTAATACCCCTGTACCTCTTGCTGGTGCCGGTTCGTCACCTGCTTCAGGTACCGGGGATCCGACTGGCCCTTTCGATACGTCTGACCTTCGCTATTCTCTGACCTTGATTCCGGCTTCTCCCTTAATGGTGCAGCAATTTTCGAATTGTTCGCCCGTCACACGTCGGACCACCCCCGGTCCTGCACACAAACGACCACGACCTTTACATGATGATTCGACACTTCCTTCTCGTTCATCTCAGAAACGACCAGCTCGTCACGCACTCCCCTTAAACTCTTTGTTTCACACTACTCAATGGACAAAGTTTTTTACTCTGCGACCGACTTCTCCTAATACCTATCTTTCAGACCATAGTATTGGTAATGCTCTGCTATGCCATGTTGGTAAAGATATCTCATTTCACGCTCTCAAGAGCGTCACTCGCATCATCACGGTCCAGAATGCTCGTGATCTTTCTCTTATGACCATAGATACTGTTCCTATCACTATTGACAAGCATCATTCTCTCAATTCTTGTAGTGGTTCTGTCATTTTACTCCACACCATTGTCCAACGGAATTTCCAGACATGTGTTGATGACATTTTGGAGCAGCTTGAGCTCCAAGAACTCCTTATCCTTAAAGTTGACACTTTTGTCCTCCCTGCAATATAGCTCGTTTAACATTTGACTGCCGTGAACTTCCACCTTCGGTTTACATTGCAAGTTCGAAAGGTGAGCCCTACACCGCAACAGTGTAGAAACTGATGGCGTTTTGGTCATCCAGCGAAATATTGCAGGTCCATGGCCGAATGCCCAGTCTGTGGTGCCGACGACCATGCCAGTCCTTCTTGTAATCTACCTCCCTCTTGCCTTAACTGTCATGAGGCGCATCCATCGTACTCTCGCCATTGTCAGGTTTACCTGAATGAGCGGGAAATTCGTTGTCTCAAAGAGGCGGAAGGCTTCTCATATGCTATGGCCGTCTCTCATCTACGCCTTCAAGGGAGACTTACCCGTGTTTCCTATTCTCGCATTGCTAAACGTCGCCCCACTTCTAGGGTCCCAACTTCCATGGCTTCTTCTGTGGTTACAGCATCCTCATTCACCCGTCTCGAATTCTTTTGCTGTTCTTGGCTCCGAGGTCCCTACCTCGGCATCCCATACTGTTCACACCCCTTCCTCTACTCACTCGCACAGTTCTGTGTCTACACGCCCTCATCCACCACGTAAGTCTGAGCGCCCCCCTTCTCATAAGTCCGGCAAAAAATCCCCATTGTCGTTTTCTTCGCCTCCGACTAGTTCTGTAACGTGTGTGGAGGTTCATCCTCCTCATACAATATCTTCATCTGTCCCCTCCCAAGTTCCTTCCTTGACTGTCCCTCCCCATGCCACTTCCACTCCTGTCCCCTCCCAAGCCCCTTCGACAGTTTCCTCGTCCATCTCCTCGCCCTCTACTTTAGTACAGTCTATAGTCTCCCCGATGGTTGCTCACTCTCCTTCCATTTCTAATGTAGTCCCGCATTCTGCATCTTTGTGTTCCGAAAATCTGGAAGCTATCGCAGAATTTATTGCAGTCTGGAATGTTGATGGACACCGCTCCACCTTCGGTTACTCCTCCTCTCTCTTCTCCGTCTACACCCCTCCTTCCTTCACAGCGTCCCACTCCTTCTCTGATTACGAGTCTTCCGCTGCCTCCACACGTGGACTTTTCTAACCCTAATCCATAGTTACCTCTAACTTCGACTTCTATCTTTCTCTCTATAAATCATGGCTTATTTGCAGTGGAATATCCGAGGCCTCAGGGGTAACCGGGGTGAGCTTCAGGTGTTGCTTTCCCAGTTTTTTCCTGTTGGGGTCTGTTTGCAAGAACCCAAATTACAATCCGCTGTTATCCGGCTCTTTTCAGGCTATGATTTGTTGTATTCATCGGATCCTTTTTCTGATGGAACCTTTAATGAAAGTGCTCTTCTTATACGCACTGGTGTTCCATACCATCAGCTCTATGTTCATTCTTCTCTACATTACACCGCAGCCTGTATCCACTTGAATAAGTGGTATACACTCTGTTCTTTATATCTTTCCCCTTCGCAGGCATTGTCTATCCCAGATGTTGATTTTCTGGTTTCTTCCTTGCCGCCACTCCTATTACTTGGCGATTTTAACGCACATCATTTTCTCTGGGGAGGGTCGCACTGTGACTCCCGTGGCATTCAGTTGGGGGCATTTCTTGCTTCTCTCCCCCTCCATGTTTTAAATACAGGTACTCCTACCCATTTTGATCCTCCAACTCATTCTTTCTCCTGCATCGATCTCTCCATCTGCTATTCCTCAACTGTCCTTGACTTCACCTGGTCTGTCCTCCCGGACTTACATGACAGCGATCATTTCCCAATCATCCTTAAGTCCCCTTCGTATTTTCCACCTCCTTGTAGCTCACGCTGGCAATTTGACCAGGCGAAATGGAACCTTTACGCACATCTTACTGCCTTTCATGAAGTTCCTTCCTCGTCTTCCATTGATGAGGTTTTACATCTCTTTTCGTCCTCCGTCTTCACAGCAGCTTCACATTCTATCCCCCAAACCTCGGGCAAGCATTCTCAGAAGTGCGTGCCTTGGTGGTCTCCTGCTTGTGCTCGGGCAGTACGTTTGAAACTCGCTGCGTGGGGCAGGTATCGGTATAACAGAACCACAGAGAGACTCCTTGATTTTAAGCAGAAGAGAGCTATTGCTCGCCGTGTCATACATGATGCTAAATGCACTTGCTGGCAAGATTACACTTCTACTGTCACTTCGGCTTCCTCAATGAGTGCAGTCTGGAAGAAAGTGCGGAAATTGAAATGTAAATTCTGCCCCGACCCTGCTCCTGTTCTTCAGGTTGCCGGTCTCAATATAGCACACCCTCTTGCCGTTGCCACTGAAATTGGTAATCATCTGGTCCGCATTTCTCAGGGGCTCCATCTTTGCCCCTCGTTCCTTTCTTCAAAGTCTGCCAACGAGTTAAAGCCCTTAGATTTTTCTTCTCTCAGAAAAGAATCTTATAATGTGCCTTTTACCCTTCAAGAACTGGAGGCAACACACATCGCTTGCCGATCATCGGCAGCTGGGCCAGACAGCATACATATTCGTATGCTACAGCATTTACATCAGTCTGCTCTTACTGTCCTCTTACGACTCTTTAATCTTATATGGCCGCAAGTTCTTTCCCAGCTATGGAAGTCTGCTATTGTTCTCCCTTTTCGCAAACGGTACTATGGGACGTTTTACTTCCCACTACCATCCCATCACTCTTACCAGTGCAGTTTGCAAGGTGATGGAACGTCTAGTTAATAGACGTTTGATGTGGTATTTAGAGGGCGCCATGTCTCTCCACTAGTCAATATGGCTTTCGTAAGGGCCGTTCTGCCATTGACCCCTTACTGCGCTTGGATACGTATATTCGAAATGCCTTTGCGCCTCCCGGGCAAACTACCATTTTTCCTTAAGGCCTTCTTAACTGAAAGACATTTCTGTGTCCGGGTTGGTAATGAGCTTTCCCAGGAATTTGTCCAAGTTGAAGGTGTCCCCCAAGGTTGTGTTCTGAGTACAACTCTTTCTGCTTGCTATAAATAATCTGGCATCTGTTCTCCCATCAAATATTTGGTCGTCGCTTTATGTGGATGACTTTGCTATAGCTTGTGCAGGTGCTGACTGCCACCTCATTGCAGTTTCCCTCCAGCATGCCATCAACCGGGTTGCCGATTGGACCACCACGCATGGGTTTAGATTTTCTAGTGGAAAAACTCATCAAATTACGTTTACTAGATATTCAGTGGTCTCTGATCATCAGTTGTACCTATACGTCTCACGTATCCCAGAACGGGATACAGTCAGGTTTCTCGGCCTCCTGTTTGACCGCAGATTGTCCTGGAAACCTCACATTACCTCTCTGAAGGCAACTTGTCATAGCCGGCTGAACCTCCTAAACACCCTTGCACATCTTTCGTGGGGGGCTGATCATAGCACTTTCCTCTGCTTGCATTCAGCCCTAATTTTATCGAAACTCGATTATGGTGACCAGATATATTCGGCGGCCTCCCCTGCTACTCTTTCTAGCCTTAATCCCATACATCACCAGGGATTGCGTTTATGCCTTGGTGCATTTCGTTCTTCCCCGGTTGAGAGCCTCTTATGTAGAAGCGAACATTCCATCCTTGTCCGATCGTCGTGATGCACATTGCATTCGCTATTATGTTCGCTCCCATGACCTTCGCAATCCTTCCATGTATAGGATTGTCACAGATGTTAGTAGGCGCTCTTTATTTGTCTGTCGCCCATGTTTACTTCGTCTCTTTTCCCTTCGTCTACATTCACTCGTCTTCCCTTCAGCTACCACCTTTATACGTTCATGTGACATCTCCCTTTCCCTTACCCCCTTGGGAAGTTCCTGCTGTCCGTGTCTGTTCTATTCCTCTACCTTGCGCGAAAGCCCAACTACCTACAGCAGCTTCTCACTCTTTTTTTCTAGACCACTTACGTTCTCATTCCCATGCCATCTCAGTATACACCGATGGTTCAAAGTCATCTGACAGCATTGGATTCGCAGCAGTGTTTCCGGACAGCGTCGTGCGAAGGCATCTATTACCCTTGGCTAGCAAATTTACGGCTGAATTGTATGCCATTCTTGTGGCACTTATCCGTATTGCATCTATGCCTGTGTCACCATTTGTGGTCGTTTCAGACTCCCTTAGTGCTTTACAGGCTATTCGTAAAATTGATGCACCTCACCCCCTAGTTCTTTGTATCCAACTTTGGTTATGCCGTATCTCTAGCAAGCATAAAGATATTGTCTTTTGTTGGGTCCCTGGTCATGTTGACGTACAGGGCAATGAACAGGCAGACACTGCTGCGCGGTCAGCAGTACATGACCTTCCAGTTTCATATAGAGGTGTTCCTTTCACGGACTATTTTGCGGTCATTGCTACCCACCTTCGCACCCGTTGGCAACAACGCTGATCTGACCTGCTGAATAACAAACTTCATTCTATTAAACCGGTTATAGGTTTCTGGCCTTCTTCTTGTCACCAATGTCGAGGTTGGGAGACTACACTCTCCCGTCTTCGCATCGGCCACACTCGTCTTACTCACGGGTATCTCATGGAGAGGCTCCCTGCCCCTCTCTGTGAGCATTGTCAGGTTCCAGTGTCTGTTCGACATATCCTGTTGGACTGCCCACTTATCAACGAGCACGCAGAATTACCTCAACGACGTCTTCGCTCTGCGGCCTTTCTTTACCTTCCCTTCTTGCAGATGGACCCTCCTTTAATCCTGACTCTCTGTTGACTTTTTGACAGAAACTGACTTACTACACAAACTCTGAAGATTATACCTTAGCACCTCCTCAGTCCCTTCTACCTCGATCTCTTGCTACCCTCCTTCCCTGCACTATCCACCGTCATCTGCACTCCATACCCTACTAATCGTCCATCTCCTCTTAAAACCACTCTCCCTGCATCCTACATACCTGCAGGCTGTATAACCCTTGTGGTTTAGGCTTCTATTTGATTATAATAATAATATCAAGATGTTTGTGACATGGCTTTATCAAATGTTTGACACTGGCTTTTCAAGATGTTGTGACAGACTTTATCAAGATGTGTTTGTGACACACTGGCTTTATCAAGATGTGTTTGTGACACACTGGCTTTATCAAGATGTGTTTGTGACACTGGTTTTATCAAGATGTGTTTGTGACACACTGGCTTTATCAAGACATGTTTGTGACTGAGTGGATGAAACAGAGCCGATAAAATACATATTGCATTACTCTGCATTTGTGTCTATTTCTCGATTGTGTTGGTGTTTTATACCATTTATCTCCATCATAGAGTAATATACTGTATAATTATCTCTACAAGCAACATCACCTCTAAGATCATAATTTTTTTACCCGAGCCAATAAGAAATTGTTTGTGTCAACTAGTATTATCTGTGACGTTGAGACAAACAATAACAATACAAATGTTTGCACAAAGTGCCACGTGATGGATGTGATGCGATATTCTTTATTTAACACATTGGCCGCTTCCCACAGAGGCAGCGTGACCTGAAAATAGAAGAAACACTTTCATCATCACTCCATCACTGTCTTGCCAGAGGCGTGAGAACACTACAGTTCAAAAAGATATATGTGGAAGAAACTGCAAGAAATTAAGTAAATGCATTACTGAGCATAAATATGCAGCTTAAACTGAAAAAACACAGTAATGTTGGTCCAACACAAGAATTAACACAACCAGGTCATGAAATTCTTAACTCAAAATTGATGATCAAAATGAAATTTTTTTATTATAATCAAAAGTGCCAATAAAGGTTGAAAAATACAAAAATAAATGGTAGGAAAGAATTATGTAACAACACAAGCACAAAGAACCAAGACAACTTACAACTGGAAAAAACTTTAATACAGATATTGAAGCATCAAGGAAGGTTCCCTGATGCTAGTGAGGGGCCTTATCTAGGGGATTGGATCTGTGCTTTACTTCTACCCCAGCTCCTCTTCAGGTGCTGTACAATCCCTATGGGTTTAGTGCCCCCATAATTTTTTATTAACACATGGGCCGTTTCCCACCAAGGCAGGGTGGCCAGAAAAAGAACAACTTTTATCATTCACTCCATTACTGTCTTGCCAGAGGCTTACACTACAGTTATAAAACTGCAACATTAACACCCCTCCTTCAGAGTGCCAGCACTGTACTTCCCATCTCCAGGACTCAAGTCCAGCCTGCTGGTTTCCCTGAATCCCTTCATAAATGTTACCTTGCTCACACTCCAACAGCACGTCAAGTCCTAAAAGCCATTTGTCTCCATTCACTCCTATCTAACATGCTCACACATGCTTGCTGGAAGTCGAAGCCCCTCACACACAAAACCTCCTTTACCCCCTCCCTCCAACCTTTCTTAATCTCCCTCTCTCCTACACACACTAACCTGAGTCTCACTATCCTCGTAAAAAC
Source organism: Cherax destructor (assembly GCA_009830355.1). NCBI lineage: Eukaryota > Metazoa > Arthropoda > Malacostraca > Decapoda > Parastacidae > Cherax > Cherax destructor. The sequence continues at coordinate 9,210 of WNWK01037720.1, read as the reverse complement.
TCTTCACTGCACAATACAAATAATATAAAATTGAATCAGATACACCATCACTACTTAACATGTTAATGTGCCTCAAGATCTACCCTAGCATGGGCCAGTAGGCCTACTGAAATACTTCTCTAATATTTACACTTATGTTTCTCTCTCCAGCCTATAAACTGTGGTCACCAGATATGATCTATCACAATAAAGTCTGAGACATAGATTTGTCTTAATAAACTTAGTTACTGTTTGTGTCTACAACTACAGATGGCACCTGTAACATTGCACTTTGGTGCCATCTTGTATAAGGTAAATAATAGTGCTTGCAGTCATTAAAGCACTACACTGCATTCCGGGTGCCATATAATGCAGGGAGAGAGTGCTGTATGACCCTGGTGGGTTTAGCGCTTAGTTATGATTATAGCAGTTAATGAACATGGCACCAGGCTGCCATCTATTGTAGGGAGAATAAACTAAATTAGTTATTTTTTTGCACATAGATGGCGCTAAAAATTACTAATGAAAATGCCACTTGGATGCCATCTATTGTTGGAATTATTTACTAAAACTAGTTAATTTTTTGCACAATAGATGGCACTGTAAGTTAAAGAAAATGGGATGATAAACTAGGGGAGACTAAACTAAAAAAAAATTTAGTTCACTTTTTGCTCAATAGATGGCGAAAAAAAAATTTGAAAATGGGAGGATAAACAAGGGGAGACTAAACAAAATATTTTTAGTTCACTTTTTGCTCAATAGATGGCGAAAAAATTGAAAATGGGAGGATAAACAAGGGGAGACTAAACAAAATATTTTTAGTTCATTTTTTGCACAACAGATGGCGCTGAAAATTACTATTGAAAATGGCACTTGGATGCCATCTATTGAGAGAATTATGAACTAAATTTTTAGTTCAGTTTTTCCACAATAGATGGTGCTGAAAATTACTATTGAAAATGGCACTTGGATGCCATCTATTGAGAGAATTATGAACTAAAAATATTTTGTTTAGTCTCCCCTTGTTAATCCTCCCATTTTCAATTTTTTTCGCCATCTATTGAGCAAAAAGTGAACTAAAAAAAATTTAGTTTAGTCTGCCCTAGTTTATCCTCCCATTTCATTGACTTATAGCGCCATCTATTATGCAAAAAATGAACTAAAAATTTAGTTTATAATTCCAACAATAGATGGCATCCAAGTGCTCTTTTTGCTATCAATTTTCAGCACCATCTATTGTGCAAAAACTGAAACTTTTTTTTTTTGTCTCCCCTTGTTTATCCTCCCATTTTCCAATTTTTTTTCGCCATCTATTGAGCAAAAAGTGAACTAAAAAAAAATTTAGTCTCCCTTAGTTTATCCTCCCATTTTCATTAACTTATAGCACCATCTATTATGCAAAAAATGAACTATTTATTAAATAATTACAGCAATAGATGGCATCCAAGTGCCATTTATTGTGCCAAAAATTAATTTAGTTTATTCTCCCTACAATAGATGGCAGCCTGGCACCATTTTCATTAACTTTTACTTTGATACCTATTGCAGCAAGTGATGCTAACTTTTCTATTATTATAATAATCAAAAAGTGCTAAACTTTTTGTATTACCTAGGGTGAAGCACTAAACCCAGAGGTGTCATAGTGTGCCTGGGAAATGGAAGGCTATTGCCTTCATAAGAGCAAAACCCACAAGGGTCAATGAGAGGCAGGCCACTTCAGTCCAAGAGAGGAAAAGTGCAATTCCTTGCATCAAGTGCCCATCACTAGCATCAACCTCTGTACACGCAGGAAACTGGTTGAGAAACACGAGCAAACGAAGATTATTATTATCAAAATAACGCTAAACCACAAGGGTTATACAGGAGCAAACGAAGAAATATTTAGAAAATGTGTGTTCTGGGACTGATCCTCTCCAACAAACATTGGTTAAAAAACATAGACTGGCGAGAGTAAGGTGATGACCTGAGGTAGGAGACAGCATCATGTAACCTATGAAGTCAACGGACAATCACATCATGTAGTGGACAGGTCTTGCTTTCCATGTATTATAATGTCCAGCTTTTTGGTCCAGTTGCAACGACTGCAATTAATCAAGGTTCCCGGCATTTTCAGAATCAAAGGTTGAGTTTGATATCAGGACAAAGTGCGACTAATGCGACATTTTATTTTGGCAACATTTCACTCTGCAGGAACTTTAAACCATTACAAACAAGGTCACAGAGGGTATATATTCTTGTTTAAACAGTAATAGAGACATTGAAAATAGTATAAACATGAGGTAAGCAGGTTAACTACATACAGTGGACCCCCGGATTACGTATTTATTTCGTTCCAGAATGCTGTTCAAGTGCCGTTACCGAACGAATTTGTTCCCATAAGGAATAATGTAAATTAGATTAGTCCTTTTAGACCCCCAAAAATACACTTACATAATTGTTCAAGTTTGAAGCAGTACATAATCCGGGAGTCCACTGTATATTTTATTTTTTACATATCAGCCATTTCCTACCAAGGCAGTGACTCACTCCATCACTGTCTTGCCAGAGGGTATCTATATAGGATATATACCTTTAAATTGTTTTGAGAGTTTCTCTACTCTCTGAGCCCGGCCATGGGCCAGGCTCGTCTGGTGCTTGCCTGGTCAACCAGGCTGTTGCTGCTGGAGGCCCGCTGCCCCACATATCCGTCACAGCCTGGTTGATCTGGATATAATTACGTATAACCCATTACTTCCCATCTCCAGGACTTTGAGTCCTGGAGATGGGAAGTACAGTGTCTGCACTCTGAAGGAGGGGTGTTATGTTGCAGTTTTATAACTGTAGTGTAAGCATGCCTCTGGCAAGACAGTGATGAAGCGAATGATGAAAGTTTTTCTTTTTCGGGCCACCCTGCCTTTGTGGGAATTGGCCGATGTGTTAATAAAAACATAAAAAATAATTATAACCATAATTTTTAAAGGGCTGGTAAGCCAGTGGAAGGCCTTAGTCAGATGACCCAAAGCTCCAGCTGTGGGTCATCATATGACTAAGACCAGTGTCAGGAAACTTGTCCTGTTTCCTGACAAGCCTAACCTAACTTGACAAACCTTACCTAACCTGAAAAACCTTACCTAACCTAACCTAACCTAATGTTGCTGGGTATCATGATCACTAAGTTGATCTAAGTTGCTATATCTCACCTCATGGGAAGATCAAAACATTACAAAACTTAGATGTTTAATAACAATTTGAATGGAAATTACATATATACCAGATTGGTGAAACAAATTTTGCGCTATTAACAAAAATTTATTATATATTTGTTCTGAAATATACAACATTTCTCCAAATGCGGCTTAAGTCTTATAATACCCATACCTCCGGCGTCTGGGATGTTATTATGCACAATTTTCTGTGTAATGTTAATCTCTTGGGTTAAATTTCATTAACATTTGTCTCATTGCAAATTAAATTTCAAGGGGAAAGGAAAAACACAAACATGGAATATTCAGAATTCACAAGCAAGTATTTTACCCATGTCACACTAGGGAGGTCTGGCTGGCTGGCTGCCTGTCTGGCTGGACAAGAGCATCAAATACATTCTTTTAACCCCTTAAAAAGCCAGCTATTAGCTAACTTTTCCACCAATTCTTTTCTTAGTGTGGAGAGGAACAAGAAGCACTACTGGGGAGCTTCGTTACAGCCAAGTCGCTATACCCTCGTCTCGTCTCAGAGAACAGAGGGTTAGATCCCTCATGGAGGATCAAGTCTCCACATCCCACACAAGCATTATTTGGAAGCTAAACGATTCTACTCTCATTTCCGATCCCATTTGCGTTACAGTTTCGCTCCCTCAAATTACTCTGGCTCCTTCACCCCGCTAGACAGCCACCATCTCTACTGCAGTGTGCTTGGCTACCAGCAAGGTGATGCCACAAAAAACAAAAGCACCATCGCCAAGGAATTTAAAATATATATATATACTACTGTAGATCCATATATACACCATATATACACAGCCTAGCTAGGAAAGAAAGCTCAATATTTATCAAGCTCGGCATTATTTATCTGGACAATTTGTCCATCATTAAAAAAATGTTCTTTCACTTATAACTATAGTTGCCCTTACATAGCTAACAAGCAACAAAGCAAGTTCAATATTTTCAGAATACCATTTCACATCACACGTATGCTTAGAACACACCATCCCTCTTTATTATTCTAATGCAGGCATGTACGACGTATTTCAGCTTCAGTGTTGTCCGGCCTAACAAGTCTTCATAACACGCTTTAGCTATCATAACCAACTATGAACTTTAAAGACACTAATGAACAGTAACGACACACACTGCTGGCCGGGACGAGCAGCCTGTGATTTTCGTTTTTCAGCCTTCCACAAAAGAAGAGACAACTCTTTTCTAGTTTTCACCGTTTGGATATTAGGGAAAACATTGGCTTTACCATAGAGCACAAGACACAGCTCTAAGGATCGAAATTTAGAATATAGTCTTTCAACATTCCCAGAAGTGGTAACTTGTTGACGTTCGGTGTGGTTCTTCGACCCAGGGCGTCGTATATTATGATTCGGCAAACCTGTTTCAGGGTTCGTGGTTTGGTGTAGAGTTCCCTGAAAAACGGAAAAAAGTACTGAGTATGTCTTATTAATTTATTTTAAATTAATTTAGTAGTATGTCTTACTGACTACCCCTAACCCACGCTAGTTTCTGATCTTTGCATATACGTATAGATACTCCTTGACCTACAATGGAGTTACATTCTGACAAAGCATCCTAAGTCAAAAATATTTTAAGTTGAATATGAATCCATGCTAAATAAATAATGTCACAGAATAAATAAAGAAATAATTACTGTAACTAAATACCAGTACATATATGTATGTGGGCTTAGTGTAATGAATAACCTAGGATGTCATCTGAAATGACACACAGATCACAACTACCTGAATAAACTGACTTCACTGACTTACTGATTTGACTGAATTGATTTGACTTACTTAGACTTACTGACTGGACTGACTTAAAGTTAGACTTTTTCACCGAAGACAGATCCTGACAAATCTAGAATCATTGCTCTGAAATATCTAGAGCAGTTGATGATGCCTTACAGTCAGCTGTATAATGTACTGCAGGGTAAAACAGCCCAAAGATCTATTACATAATTTAGATACACTCAAGTACAACCATACTTAACTACCATGTAATGTAACGATCTACTGTAAAAAAAAAAATTGTAATTAATAAACTGTAATGTACAAGTCAAAATTCACTTAAATTGATGCTCTTTAATTTAATGAAAATTAACATAAGTATTGTTCAATAAGGGAACCCAGAAAATGCTAATCTTTCACAACTTACCCTTGCTATGCAAGTATCCTTGGAGGAATGTACACCTTGCTGCTGTTGCAATCTTAACATGATGATGGAGGAGCACTATGGCAGACCTGTGTGGGGAATTGGGGCAGCCCATTCAATGGTGCTTCGAGCTTGTCTTCTGCCCATCACATTGAGCTCCGAGCTCGTCTTCTGCCGATCACATTGAGCTCCGAGCTCGTCTTCTGCCCATCACATGGAGCTCCGAGCTTTCTTCCTTCACTACATGCAAAACTTAAAAAAATATATATAACCACTGTCAAAAAGTAATAAATTATGATATGGAATTTTTTTTTGTAATATGAATGCAGTGTTTAAGATACACATTAAATGAAGATTCAAAAAACTTTTTCAAGTTAAAATCATTCATTTACTCGTACTGACAAACACAACACCTACAAAAATCTACAAGAATGTATGTATGTGTATATATACGGTAGAACCTCTGCTTACAAGTGCCCCACTATGCAAGTTTTTCAGGATACGAGCCATCGCTCAGTCAATTTTTTGCTCCTGGATACGAGCCAAAATTCAGGTTGCGAGCTTGTCCCCTCAAGGAAGGTTCCTTGACCCTGGTGAGGGGCTCTTTATCTAGGGAATTGCATCTGTGCTCCAGTTCCCTAAATTAAGCCTGAATAACTTCCATCCCCTCCCTCCCAGAGGCACTGTATAATCCTACAGATTTAGCGCTTCCCCATTATAATAATATACAGTGGAGCCAGAGTTTCGGTCATTATTCATTCCAGAAGGCTGCTCAAGTGCCATTACCGAACGAATTTACTTCCTTAAGGAATAATGTCAAGTAGGTTAGTCCAGTTCAGACCCCCAAAAATACACTTACAAAAGCACTTACAATATTACATTTGCATAATTGTTCGATTTCCGAGGTGACCAAAACTCGGGGATTCCACTGTACAGTGGTCCCTCGTGTTTGGTCATAATCCGTTCCAGGAGCTAGACCTTAACACGAATTACTCTAAACACTAAATCTTATTTCCCATAAGAAATAATGTAAATACAATTAATCCGTTCCACCCAAAAATATTCACCAAAAATTCATTTTTTTAAAGAATAAATACTATAGTTTTACATACACAAAACAATTATAAACTAATAAATTTATAATTAAACATTTAAAATAACATTTACTTACCTTTATTGAAGAGTTTTTTTTTTTAGTTTTTTTTTAATTGTTTTTTACGTCCCCACTTGTACCCACCTAATTGTGGTTGCAGGGGTCGATCCACAGCTCCTGGCCCCACCTCTTCACTGGCCGCTACTAGGTCACTCTCCATATTGAAGAGAGTTGCAGGCATCTGGAAGATTGGGAGGAGGACAGGGGGAGGGGTTAGTGTTTGGAAGGGGAATCCCCCTCCATAAGGACTTCAGGTAACAAGTCCTTATCTGGGGTTACTTCCCTTCTTTTTCTTTTAATGCCACTAGGACCAGCTTGAGAGTCACTAGATCCCTTCCTAGAAAAGTAACTGTACATAGTGCTCTGTTTCTGGCACCTCTAACATTTTCCTGAAGTGGGACAAATTTCTGTCACTGAACATGTTGCAGATATGGCTTGTTTCAGCATGGTCAGGGTGGTGTTTTTCAACAAATGTCTGCAACCTAGTCCACATTGAACACATTTCCTTAATCTCTGAAGAAGTTACTACCTCACACTGTCCATCCTCCTCCTCTGAATCAATTTCCTTAAATGTCGTCTGATGCTGTTCCTGATGAAGCTCTTTCAGCTCTTCAGTGGTTAGGTCTACCCTGTTCTCCTCTACCAACTCTTCCACATCCTCACCACTCACCTCCAACCCCAGGCTGTTCCCCAGTGCCACAATATCTTCCATAACGGGCACAGGGTCGTCAGGGTCAGGGTCAGCCTCAAATCCTTCAAAATCCCTCTTTTTAACAAAATCCGGCCACAGTGGTCTCCAAGCAGAGTTCAAAGTCCTGGAAGTCACTCCCTCCCAAGCCTTACTTATAAGGCCTATGCAATGGACGATATTGAAGTGATCTTTCCAGAACTCTCTTAGGGTCAACTCAGTGTCCGAGGTCACTTGAAAGCACTTTTCAAACACTGCTTTGTTGTACAGTTTTTTTAAGTTACAAATGACCTGCTGGTCCATGGGCTGGATGAGTGGAGTGGTGTTAGGAGGCAAGAACTTCACTGTGATGAAACTGAACTCATCGGACAAATAGTCTCCCAAGTTGTGAGGATGAGCAGGAGCATTGTCCAGTAGCAGGAGGCACTTGAGTGGCAATTTCTTTTCCAGGAGGTATTTCTTCACACTAGGGCCAAACACTCCAGTGAACCATTCCACAAAAATGTCCTTAGTGACCCATGCCTTGGTTTTAGCCTTCCAAAACACACACAAATTATTCTTGTTAACATTGTGTTTCTTGAAGGCTCTGGGATTTTCTTTCCTTGACACTGGTGAGGGGCTCTTGATCTAGGGAATTGGATCTGTGCTCTGGTTCCCTGAATTGAGCCTAAATGCCTTCCATCCCCCCCTCCCCATGTGCTGTATAATCCTATGGGTTTAGCACTCCCCCATGATTATAATAATAATAATAATAATAATAATCTGGGATTTTCTGAGTGATACACAAGTAAAGGCTTCACTTTCAAATCACCACTGGCATTAGCACACATGAGAGTTAGCCTGTCTTTCATAGGCTTGTGTCCTGGCAGTGCCTTTTCCTCCTGAGTAATGAAGGTCCTGTTGGGCATTTTCTTCCAAAACAGGCCTGTTTCGTCACAATTAAACACTTGTTGGGGTTCGAATTTTTCAGAGTTTATGAACCCCTTGAATTCCTGCACAATTTTTTCAGCTGCACGTTTGTCTGAGCTGGCTGCCTCATCATGCCTCACAACACTGTGTATGCCACTACTTTTCTTAAACCTCTCAAACCAGCCTCTGCTGGCTTTAAAACCACTCGCCTCAGCACTGGTTGCAGGCATTGTCTTGACAAGATCTGCGTGCAACTGCCTTGCCTTTTCACAAATTATCGCCGTGGAAATACTATCACCCGCTATCTGTTTTTCATTGATCTACACCCCAACAACTTCTCAACCTCATCCACTGTTTTCGATCTATTTTTCGTTAACATATCAACTCCTTTTGCAACATTAGCTTCCTTGATTTCTTTTATCTTTGCCAGGATAGAGGTGATAGTAGATGTGTTTTTCTTGTACATCCTGGCAAGCTCACTCACACGTACACCACTCTCATATTTTTCTACCATCTCCTTCTTCACTTTGATGGTGTTCCTCACTTTCTTTACCACAGGGGTGCCACTAGGAAGCTTCTTTGGACCCATGGTGACTTATTTCACAGTGACAATCACTAAACCACCAAAAAAGACACCAAATGTATTGTGAATGTTTGAAAGAGCGCGCTGGGTAATGTTCTCTCAATGGTAAACAACGCTTCACTGGCGGGCATCCTGCGTCCTGCGCAGGCACGGAGCAGGCGGACAGGTCTAATACGTTACGAAACACGAGTCCGTTTACGATACACGAAATCGAAAAAAGCTTACGAAACACGATTTTTACGATATACATATGAGCCTTACGATACTCGGGGTCCACTGTATATACATACAGTGGTACGTCGGATTTCGTACAGCTCCCAACTCGAACAATTATATAAGTTTATTTTTTTAATTGCTTTTGTAAGTGTATTTTTTGGGGTCTGAAATTGACTAATCTAATTTACATTTGTCCTTATGGGAACAAATTTGTTCGGTAACGGCACTCGAACAGCATTCTGGAACGAATTGACGAAAACCAGGGTACCACTGTACAGTGGACCCTCGGTTTTCGTTGAAAATTCTTTATATATATATATACAGTGGACCC
>WNWK01037719.1:0-18334 GCA_009830355.1 Cherax destructor | reverse complement strand
GAGAGAGGAGGAGGAGGAACCGGAGGTGGGGGGGTGTCCATAAACCCCGGTTTCCCAGTCTCGGCAATAAACCCTGCGATGGCTTCCAGTGTTTTGGAAGAAAAAAGGACAGGATGTGGGCCCAAAAGAGATAAAAAGGGGGGGGAGGAGGGTGAGAAACAATCTGGGAGACTATAGACAGTACAAAAGTAGGGGGCGGGGAGATGGGAGGAGACTGTCGAAGGGGGCTTGGGAGAGGATAGGGTGGAAGCGACCGGGGGGGGGCAGCCAAGGAAAAACTTGGGGGGGGGACAGGGGATGAAGATATTAAACCCGAGGAGGAGGATGAACCTCCACACACGTTACAGAACTAGTCAGGGGTGAAGAACCCGGAAATGGGGATTTTTCCCGGGGCCTTATGAAAGGGGGGCAGTAAATTGGGTGTTGGACGGGCGTGAAGACACAGAACTGTGCAAAGTGAGTAGGGGAAGGGGGGTGAGGACAGTATGGGATGCCAAGAACAGCAAAAGAATTGAGATAGGGGTGACAAAAGGATGGGGCGAATAGGGGGAACCGCGTAAGTTGTGACCCCAGAAGGGGGGGACGTTTAGCAATGCGGGAATGGGAAAAACCAAAGTCTCCCTTGGCGTATATGAGAGATGGCCATAGCATAGAAGCCTTCCATCTCTTTGAGACAAAAAGTTTCCCGCTCATTTAGGTAAACCGCAACACCCAAGTGATGGCTGCGCCCCCATGACAGTTAAGGCAAGGGAGGTAGATTACAAAAAAAGGACGGCATGGTCATGGGCACCACGGGCTGGGCATTGGCCATGGACCTGCAATATTTCGCTGCATGACCAAAATCCCCAGCAATTTCTACACTGTTGCAGTGTGGGGGCCCCTTTAAAACATGCGGTGACCTGAAAGTAGACTGAGGGGGGAAGTCCCCCGGCAGTCAAATTTTAAAACGAGCTATATTGCAAGGATAACGTGTTGGCATGGGCAGGGAGGACAAAAGTGTCAATTTTAAAAGGATAGGGGGGGTCTTGGAGCTCAAGCTGCTCCGGGAAAATGTCATCCCACATGTCTAGAAATTCCTTGGCCCAATAGTGTGGGAAAAAAATAAAAGTGCCACTACAAGTGAGAGAATGATGTTTGTCAATAGTGATAGGAATAGTATCTTTTGGTCGAAAGGAGAGAAAGATCACGACTTGGCCAGCATTCTGGACCGTGATGATGAGTGCCGCTCTTGAGAGCGTGAAATGAGATATCTTTACCTACATGGCGTGGAAGCTTTACCAATACTATGATGGGAAAAAAGATAGGTAGTTGGGTAGTCGGTCTTAAGAAAAAACTTTGTCCATTAGTAGTGTGAAACAAAGTGTTTAAAGGGAGTGCATGACGTCTGGTTTTTTTCCCGAGATGAATGAAAAGGGAAGTGTCGAATCGTCATGAAAGGGGTCTTGGTCGTTTGGATGTGGGACCGGAGATGGCCCGAAGTGTTTATGAGCAATCCAAAAAGTCCCGCACCGTAGGGGGGAACCCCGGAATCAAGGTCAGAGAAGAGCGAAGGTCAGATGTGTCAAAAGGGCCGGTCGGAACCCCGATACCTTAAGCAGGTGACGCACCGGCACCAGCAAGAGGTACAGGGGTATTGGAGGTGTCCGAAGAGTTGTCCATTAATGAGGTAGGGTCACAACTGATTGCGGTATCAAGAAGGGGCCCGGGAGTAGTAGGTTCACGGATTGGGTCGTCCATGGTTAGGTTACTTCTTTCTTTTTGTTTTTAATAATAAAAAAAGAAAGAACATAAAAAGAAAAAAAAGAATAAAAAAAGGGGGGAATGTGGAGGAATAGCTCTTAGGAGGAATGAAAGGGGCGTAAATCCCCCTCCGTGCCCAAGAGGACCTCAACACCACAAGTAGTGCAGATGCTGCATGGAACCCGTGCCATACCCTACCCTTAATGCCAGTAAACCAGCAATCCGGGATAGCAACCTCACATCCACCGAGCCACCTCGGCGGACAAAAGAGAGGGCGGCCAGATACCCGCCACAAAGCATACCTCCTTCGGCCACCACCCCCGGAATCCGAAAGGGGCCTCCAGAGATACACCCGTCGCCCGAAAGATACCCAAAGCCACCCCCCGGGAGACCGGAGAGGGATCGGGACATCACCAGGCTATCCAGATTCCACGGCAAACTACACCACTGCCAAGAACCTCAACGGAATGGGATGGACCACGGTACGCTTCCTCCTACCTAGGAACCAGAATGACTGTGGAGAGAAGCTCACAGGGTAAAAATGGGAAGGGAATAAGGGAGGGATGAGGAGGAGGAGAAAAGGGAGAAGGGAGGATGGGGAAGATGGGAAAGGGGAGGGGGGATTGGGGGGTAATTAGGTTCGTTCCGAGGAAGACGACCAAGAGGTCCAATTTCTCAGACCGATAGCCTCTTTACCTCGACAAGGAGCCCCCCCTTAAAGAGCAATGGATTGGACAAATATATGAGTGGGAGGGGTTGGGTTTGATTGGTGTCGTGGGAATGGGAGTAAATTCTTGGGTTGGGGTGGTTTTGATAAGGACCTGCCTTGTAAGGGCCAGTAGGCCTTCTGCAGTGTTCCTCCATTCTTATGTTCTGTAAAATTAGTCAACAAAGCTGAACAATCTAATTGTTTTTTAATCCTATGAACAACCTCATCTTCCACTGAAAACCATTCAAAAGTAGCCCCCTTTTTCAATAAGTCATATACATAATGGTGCTAAAATTAAAGAGAAATTTCTAATAAATTTACAATATGTCACCATTTCCACAAAGAATTATAAATCTTTCCATATGGACTTAGGGGATGGTAACTTTACAATAGCCTCAGTCTTCTTAGGGAAAGGTTTAATACCTTCCCCTTCCTAGTATATCTCCTTTATAGTATAATAATAAGATATTATCTCCTTTATAGTATAATAATAAGATATTATCTCCTTTATAGTATAATAATAAGATATTATCTCCTTTATAGTATAATAATAAGATATTATCTCCTTTATAGTATAATAATAAGATATTATCTCCTTTATAGTATAATAATAAGATATTATCTCCTTTATAGTATAATAATAAGGTATCAAAAGGACCCCAATGGAAATAAGTCACTGTGTCTGACTTTTTTGGGTTATCCTAGGTTCTCTACACATATGCTACTATGTATGATATTCTATGTAACTGTATTTGTGTATACGTACCTGAATAAACTTACTTACTTACTTATTCCCTGAAACCTTATACCCCCAGATATTCAGTAGATTTGGTTTACAGCACTGACTTATTCTTATTCAGCACTACATTATACTCTTGTAAAATCTTCAACACCTGCCTGAATCTGGCAACTTGTTTATCATTCCAATCCAGGATTTAATTCACTCACTGCTCCAAACACCTGGCAGCTACAACCCAGGCAAGAAGGGGTTCCATTCAAGTGGTACTTCTCAGCACTAGGTCTTTTATTTTAAATTCAAATTCATTTCCACATGATACATTTTTTATAGAGGAATGGGTTGACGACTGAATGCATGCAAAAAGCCCATACACGTATAGTTATAAAGTACTTCAGGTAAGCTTAGGCCTAACTTAAGACTATTTAGGCAATTAACATTACATGTATGTTTTCAGAGACATTAAATGTATACAAATAATACTGAGTATATAATAAATATATATATATTTTTTTTTTTTTTTCAACAAGTCGGCCGTCTCCCACCGAGGCAGGGTGACCCAAAAAGAAAGAAAATCCCCAAAAAGAAAATACTTTCATCATCATTCAACACTATCACCACACACATACATAATCACTGTCTTGCAGAGGAGCTCAGATACGACAGCTGAGAATTGTCCCTCCCAGCTGTCACTATCCCAGACCCCTCCTTTAAAGTGCAGGCATTGTACTTCCAATTTCCAGGACTCAAGTCCAACTAAATCAATTAACTGGTTTCCCTGAATCCCTTCACACAATGTTACCCTGCTCACACTCCAACAAGATCGTCATGTCCCAAAAACCATTCGTCTCCATTCACTCCTATCTAACACGCTCACACATGCTTGCTGGAAGACCAAGCCCCTCGCCCACAATACCTCCTTTACCCCTTCCCTCCAACCTTTTCTAGGACGACCCCTACCCCGCCTTCCTTCCCCTACAGATTTATACGCTCTCCAAGTCATTCTACTTTGATCCATTCTCTCTAAATGACCAAACCACCTCAACAACCCCTCTTCAGCCCTCTGACAAATACTTTTAGTAACTCCACACCTTCTCCTAATTTCCACATTCCGAATTTTCTGCATAATATTTACACCACACATTGCCCTTAGACAGGACATCTCCACTATATATATAAATATATATGTCAGTAATTAAATATATTTTTGTACATGAATCATGCTCAAATTCGCCTTGTAGAGATGTCCCATAGCGTCTGATTGTCATCAATGATTAGAAATTTGCGTAAGAAATACTAGTTGTTCCTTACTTTCCTTATTTCCAGGTTAAACTTTATCTTGCACCACCACTAGATGATGTACACTAAACTAAATGTAAACTGTGCCAGATGGACAATTGTCACACCTTGCATGTGACAATTGTCACACCTTGTACTATGTGACAATTGTCACACCTTGTATGTGACAATTGTCACACCTTGCATGTGACAACTGTCACACCTTGCATGTGACAATTAAGAACATAAGAAAGAAGGAACACTGCAGCAGGCCTATTGGCCCATGCGAGGCAGGTCCAATTCTCCCACCGGCTTAAGCCAATGCCTTAACCTAGTCAGGTCAAGTCACATTCACTTAAGGAAGGAGCACAGCATCTGACCAAGTAGCACAAGCTAGTCAGGTCCAACTCACACCCACCCACACCCACTCATGTGCTTGAATGCAATAAAATTAATGAATTCAGAAACAACTCACTCAGAAATGTTCAAGAAATGACTAAGTATTTTATCCATGGTGAGGTATTACTAACCATTCCGGTAAAATACCCTGACTTTGCCCACTGTAAATACCTTGTAACCACTTATACTTTTTTTTTAAAATACAGTGGACCCCCGAGTTTCGTAAACCCCGGAAATCGTACATTTATGTAAGTATAATATTGTAAGTGCTTGTGGAAAAGTATTTTTGGGTGTCTGAAATAGACTAACCTACGTGACATTTTTTCTTAAGGGGGTAAATTCGTTCGGTAATGGCACTTGAGCAGACTTCAGGAGTGAAGTTTTTACGAAACTCGGGGGTCCACTGTACGTATAAGGTAATACGTATAAGGTAATATTTTTGTGAACTAATACATGTCTCCATAAATAACTCGCTAATATTATAACCAGATATTAACACAGTGGACCCCCGGATTTCGTACTGCTCCCAACTCGAACAATTATGTAAGTGTATTTTTGTAAGTGCTTTCGTAAGTATATTTTTGGGGGTCTAAAAGGACTAATCTAATTTACATTATTCTTAATGGGAAGAAATTCGTTCGGTAACGGCACTCGAACAGCCTTCTGGAACGAATTATTGACGAAATCCGAGGGTCCACTGTATGTAAATAGTTTATTACCACCATAACTTGTTTAGCTATCAAAACTTAGAGGCCCAGTCCTTGGACCCATTAAGTGCCTCCCATAGGATGGGCATGGGGGTGCATAACATAAACCAATTTCGCCATGACCCTCTTCTTCCTCTCCAACTTAGCAGTCCCGTGACCACCAGTGCACACATTTCCTAAATATACTTTATAGGACCTTAAAGACGAACCACTGGCCTCCACGTAGCAAGGTCTGGTAACTCAGAGATAACTCTGAGGCTGACAGTGGTTGCATATAATAATTAATTATAGGTAGTAGGTTGGTAGACAGCAACCACCCAAGCCTGTATTTGTTTTACATGATGGTAGGATTGCTGGTGTCTTTTTTCTGTCACATAAACATGCAAGCTTTCACGTACGTCTTGCTACTTCTACTTCTTAGGTCACACTAAACATACATGTACACGTTTATGTATACACATTCATCTGAGTATTCTTTGATTTTATCTTAATAGTTCTTATTCTTATTGCTTTTCCTTTCATATCCATGGGGAAGTGGAATAAGAATCTTTCCTCTGTAAGCCATGCGTGTTGTATAAGTCAACTAAAATGCCAGGAACAAAGAGCAAGTAACCCCTTTTCCTGTATAGATTTACTAAAAAGAAAAAGAAGAAAACCGTCAAAGAGGGATGTTTGAATGTGCGTGGATGTTGTGCGAATGATAAGAAAGAGACGATTGTAGATATTATGAATGAAAAGAAGCTGGATGTCCTGGCTTTAATTAATGACAAGTTATTCTTATCATTAAAACATAAAACTATACAAAATTTTCACAAGACGACGACAACGAAGAACGTACGACTGGTAGCTCACTGAGGTCCGGAGGTCAATCCCCAATACGGGTGGAAACATTAGAACATGTTTATTTAAAATACCTGCTGTCCATTTTCACCTCTCAGTAAAATAGGTACCTGGGTGTTAGTGGACTGGTGTGGGTCACATCCAGGGACAAAATTTACCTAATTTAGAGAAATGCTCAGCATAACAAAAGGGCTTTCTATATAGTAGTATGTCACTGATGTCAGTTAGGCCTGTATCCCTTGTAGTACATGTACTTATAGAAATAAATATTATTACCATTAGAGGCATAGTTCTCTCAGCCTATACGCTGATTATTTTAATCCCCATTTTAGGGTTTAGCATATTCTTGTCTGGTGGTGCGAAGGTTGTGTGTAGCCTTCAGGACCCTCGTGACTAAATACAAATGAAAAATTAATGCAGAATTTGGATGTGAAAAGTGGGTTATAGTAAGTGTTTATACACCTGGAGAAGAGAGAAGTGTAGAGGAGAGAGAGAGATTTTGGGAAATGTTGAGTGAGTGTGTAGGGAGTTTTGAACCAAGTGAGAGAGTAATTGTGGTTGGGGATCTTAATGCTAAAGTGGGTAAAAATGTTGTGGAGGGAGTAGTACGTAAATTTGGGGTGCCAGGGGTAAATGTAAATGGGGAACCATTAATTGAGCTATGTGTAGAAAGAGGTTTGGTAATAAGTAATACATATTTTATGAAAAAAGAGGATAAATAAATATACAAGGTATGATATAGCACGTAAGGAAAGTAGTTTGTTAGATTATGTATTGGTGGATAAAAAGTTGATGGGTAGGCTTCAGGATGTACATGTTTATAGAGGGGCAATGGATATATCGGATCATTATTTAGTTGTAGCTACAGTTAGAGTAAAAGGTAGATGGGACAAAAAGAAAATGGCAACAGCAAGTAAGAGAGAGGTAAAAGTGTATAAACTAAGGGAGGAGGAAGTTAGTGTGAGATATAAGCAACTATTGGCAGAAAGGTGGACTAGTGCAAGTATGAGTAGTGGGGGCGGGGGGGGGGGGGTTGAAGAGAGTTGGGATAGTTTTAAAAATGCAGTATTAGAATGTGGGGCAGAAGTTTGTGGCTATAGGAGGGTAGGTGCAGGAGGAAAGAGGAGTGAGTGGTGGAATGAAGAAGTTAAGGGTGTGATAAAAGAGAAAAAAGTAGCTTATGAGAGGTTTTTACAAAACAGAAGTGTTAATAGAAGAGCAGAGTATATGAAGAGTAAAAGAAAGGTGAAGAGAGGGGTGAGAGAGTGCAAAAGAAGAGCAGATGAAAGAATGGGAGAGGCTCTGTCAAGAAATTTTGCTGAAAACAAGAAAAAATTTTGGAGTGAGATAAACAAGGTAAGAAAGCATAGGGAACGAATGGATTTGTCAGTTAAAAACAGAGTAGGGGAGCTAGTAGATGGGGAGCTGGAAGTATTGGGTAGATGGCGGGAATATTTTGAAGAACTTTTAAATGTCGATGAAAAAAAGGAGGCGGTAATTTTATGTACTGGCCAGGGAGGTACAACATCGTTTAGGAGTGAAGAAGAGCAGGATGTGAGTGTGGGGGAGGTGCGTGAGGCATTACGTAGAATGAAAGGGGTAAAGCAGCTGGAACTGACGGGATCATGACAGAAATGTTAAAAGCAAAGGGGATATAGTGTTGGAGTGGTTGATATTTTTGTTTAATAAATGTATGAAAGAGGGAAAGGTACCTAGGGATTGGCAAAGAGCATGTATAGTTCCTTTATATAAAGGGAAGGGGGATAAAAGAGTGTGTAAGAATTATAGGGGAATAAGTTTACTGAGTGTACCAGGTAAAGTGTATGGCAGGGTTATTATTGAAAGAATTAGAGGTAAGACAGAGAGTAGGATTGCAGATGAGCAAGGAGGCTTTAGAGTGGGTAGGGGATGTGTAGATCAAGAGTTTACAGTGAAGCATATATGTGAACAGTATTTAGATAAAGGCAGAGAAGTTTTCATTGCATTTATGGATTTAGAAAAGGCATATTATAGAGTGGATAGGGGAGCAATGTGGCAAATGTTGCAAGTGTATGGAATAGGTAGTAAGTTACTGAAGGCTGTAAAGAGTTTTTATGTGGATAGTGAGGCTCATGTTAGGGTGTGTAGGAGAGAGGGAGATTACTTCCCAGTAAAAGTAGGTCTTAGACAGGGATGTGTAATGTCACCATGGTTGTTTAATATATTTATAGATGGGGTTGTAAAAGAAGTAAATGCTAGGGTGTTCAGGATAGTGGTGGGATTAAATTATAGGGAATTAAATGCAAAATGGGAGTTGACACAGTTACTTTTTGCTGATGATACTGTGCTTATGGGAGATTCTAAAGAAAAGTTGCATAGGTTAGTGGACGAGTTTGGGAGGGTGTGTAAAGGTAGAAAGTTGAAAGTGAACATAGATAAGAGTAAGGTGATGAGGGTATCAAACAATTTAAATAAAGAAAAATTGGATATCACATTGGAGAGAGGGATTTTGGAAATGTTTTCAGATATTTGGGAGTTGACGTGTCAGCGGATGAGATTAACCATATAATTGATGAAGGAAAAAAGGTGAGTGGTGCGTTGAGGTATCTGTGGAGACAAAAAACGTTATCCATGGAGGCAAAGAAGAGAATGTACGAAAGTATAGTGGTACCAACACTCTTATATGGGTGTGAAGCATGGGTTGCAAATGCTGCAGCGAGGAGGAGGATGGAGGCAGTAGAGATGTCCTGTCTAAGGGCAATGTGTGGTGTAAATATTATGCAGAAAATTCGGAATGTGGAAATTAGGAGGTGTGGAGTTACTAAAAGTATTTGTCAGAGGGCTGAAGAGGGGTTGTTGAGGTGGTTTGGTCATTTAGAGAGAATGGATCAAAGTGGAATGACTTGGAGAGCGTATAAATCTGTAGGGGAAGGAAGGCGGGGTAGGGGTCGTCCTCGAGAAGGTTGGAGGGATGGGGTAAAGGAGGTTTTGTGGGCGAGGAGCTTGGACTTCCAGCAAGCATGTGTGAGCGTGTTAGATAGGAGTGAATGGAGACGAATGGTTTTTGGGACCTGACGAGCTGTTGGAGTGTGAGCAGGGTAACATTTTGTGAAGGGATTCAGGGAAACCAGTTAATTGATTTAGTTGGACTTGAGTCCTGGAAATGGGAAGTACAATGCCTGCACTTTAAAGGAGGGGTCTGGGATAGTGACAGCTGGGAGGGACTATTCTCAGCTGTCGTATCTGAGCGCCTCTGCAAAGACAGTGATTATGTATGAGTGTGGTGAAAGTGTTGAATGATGATGAAAGTATTTTCTTTTTGGGGATTTTCTTTCTTTTTAGGTCACCCTGCCTCAGTGGGAGATGGCCGACTTGTTGAAAAAAAAAAAAAATTAATTCAGTTAAGTACAGTGGTACCTCGACTTACGATATTTTTTCATTCCAGAATGCTGTTCAAGTGCCATTACCAAACGAATTTATCCCCATAAGAAATGTTGTAAAATAGACTAGTCCTTTTAGACCCCCAAAATTACACTTACAAAAACATTTAAAAAAATAAACTTACATAAAAGGGTGAGTTTGGGGACCATCGTAAGTCGAGGTACCACTGTATTTGTGTTGAAGATTTGAAGTTAAGCAGATTTTAGATTCTTCAGTTATCATGTGGACATTAATGTACGATTATTATTTTCAGTTCACATTAGGAAATAAAAGAGTTCTAACAATTTATCTTTGAAGCCATACTAAAGATAAAATCTCTTTTCTCAGGGAGACCAATATCCTAAAGTACTCCAGCACAGAAAAAATGTAGCCAGTCAGAATTTGAATTATTAAGCTAACAGTATTTAAATGTTAAGGTAATGAGGTGATACACTCGGATCTTTTTGAAAACGCCAGCTGTCTCCCAAACGAGGCAGGGTGACCCGAAAAGAAAAAAACACTCATCATCACTCACTCCATCACTGTCTTGCCAGAGGCGTGCCAATACTACAGTTCAGATGTTCCTTCAAACTGCAATATCCCCAACCCCTCCTTCAGAGTGCAGGCACTCTTCTTCCCAATTCCAGGACTTAAGTCCGGCTAACCAGATTCCCTCAAACCCTTCATCTTTCAATCTAGGTCATAAAATCCAGTTGCCTCCCCTCACTCCTCTCTAACACACACATGCCTGTTGGATGTCCAAGCCCCTCACATACAAAACCTCCTTTATACCTCCCTTTAACCTCAACTAGGACAACCCTTACTTCTATTCCCTCCACTACAGATTTATTTTTCTCCATCCTCTCTAAATGTCCAAATAACCTCAACAGCACCTCCTCCTAATCTCCGCACTATGAATTCTCTGCGCAATATTCACACTGCACATTGTCCCCCAGACACGACATCACCATTGCCTTCAGCCTCCTCTTATTCGCAACATTCTCATCCTATATTGCACACCCATATAAGATTGTTGGTACCACTATACTCTCATACATTTCTCTTTTGCCTTCATGGATAGCATTCCTCATCTCCACAGATACGTCAATCCACCACACAATGTTTCTTCCTCGTCAGTTCTATGCTTCACCTTGTCTTTCATTATTATAATCAAAACTAAGCGCTAAATCCACCAGGGTCACACAGCGTTGACCTCGTCTTTCAGAGACAGCGTTCACTCCCTCTTTCCAATCTGATATCCAATTTTTCATTACCTAATTTTTTTATTACTTTTGTCACCTTGGTCTTTCCTACATTCACTTTTAATTTCGTTCTTTTACATACCCACCAAAATTCATCCACGAACCTTAACAAGTACTCTTCAGAATCTCCCATGCTGCACCCATGATAATATTAGCTAAGGAAAATAATTATATGGAGACTTATTCTTGGCTGTACTAAACCTACCAAACTCTTAATATGAGCAAAAAGCCAGGTGTTTCTAGTATCATTGATAGGATGATTGAGATTAACTGTACTTGGTATGAGAATGCTAAGAAATGAACCACACACACTCACAGTCACTGCAAATCTTACTGAATGTCTAAAAGTAAATATACATACAGTCATCCCTTGGTTTTCGATTGTCTCAGTTTTCACCGATTTTGGTTTTCGATCACTTTTTTCGTGGAAAAATTGTCTCAGTTTTCGCCAATGGTACGGAACCTGTACACCAGTGCCACGCACATACAAAGGCCGTAGGCCCACAACCCACGCACATTGTCACGCAGTCTAGCATTGTTTATGCTTGAGTGAACATCAAACCAGGAGTTCATATAAAACATTTATTAACAATTCATTGTTTTTGGCCCTTGATTATTGTGTGTGACTACTAAATAAGCTACCATGGGCCCAAAGAAAGCTCCTAGTGCCAGTTCTTTGGTAAAGAAATTGAGGAACACCGTAGAAATGAAGAAAGAAATAATAGAAAAATATGATAGTGGTGTACGTATTGCCGAGCTCGCCAGGATATACAAGAAAAACCCATCAACCATCAGTTCCATTGTGGCAAAGAGAAAAGAAATCATGGAAGCTAATGTTGCGAAAGGGGTGAACACGATAACGAAACAGAGATCACAAACAATTGAAAATATGGAGAATTTGTTATTGGTGTGGATTAACGAAAAACTGCTAGCGAGTGATAGTGTTGTGCAATCCATCATATGTGAAAAAGCAAGGCAGTTGCATGCCGATCTTGTCAAGAAAATGACTGAAACTAGTGTTGATGTTGATGAATTTAAGGCCAGCAAAGGCTGGTTCGAAAACTTCAAGAAGCGAAGTGGCATACACAGTGTTGTAAGGCATGGTGAGGGTGCCAGTTCAGATAAACATGGGGCTGAAAAATTTGTGCATGACTTTAAAGAATATGTAGAGGCAGAAGAATTCCAACCCCAACAAGTGTTTAATTGTGACGAAACAGGTCTCTTTTGGAAGAAAATGCCAAGGAGGACCTACATCACGCAGGAGGAAAAGGCAATGCCAGGACACAAGCCTATGAAAGACAGGCTAACTCTAATGTTGTGTGGTAACGCTAGTGGGGATTTCAAAGTGAAGCCTTTACTGTTGTATCACTCAGAAAATCCCAGTGTGTTCAAGAAATACAGTGTTGACAAGAGTAAATTGTGTGTGTTTTGGAAGTCTAATGCTAAGGCATGGGTCACTAGGGAAATTTTCCTGGAATGGTTTAATCAAGTGTTTGGCCCCAGTGTGAAGAAATATCTATTGAACAATAAATTGCCACTTAAGTGCCTCCTGGTAATAGACAATGCTCCTGCTCATCCTCGAGACTTGGAAGACCAAATGTCTAAGAATTTCAAATTTGTAACAGTGAAGTTCTTGCCTCCTAACACCACTCCTCTCATCCAGCCCATGGACCAGCAGGTCATTGTAAACTTCAAAAAACTGTACACCAAAGCAATATTTCAAAGGTGCTTTGATATGACCAATGACTCTGCATTTACCCTAAGAGAGTTCTGGAAGGATCCCTTCAATGTCTTCCATTGCATAGGCCTTATAGATAAAGCTTGGCAGGGAGTGACTTCCAGGATGATGAACTCTGCTTGGAGAAAGTTGTGGCCAGATTGTGTCCTAGAGAGGGATTTTGAAGGGTTTGTGGAAAGTATTGTGGCATTGGGGAATTGCATGGGGTTGGATGTGAGTAGCCAGGATGTGGAAGAGTTGGTGGAGGACCACAATGAAAATCTAACCACTGAAGAGCTGCAAGAGCTTGAGCTGCAACATAATCAAACCACAACTCAGGAAATTGCTTCAGTGGAGGAAGAGAGATGTAAGGTGCCTTCTTCAGAGATTAAGGAGATTTGTGCAATGTGGAGTAGGGTGCATTCATTTGTGGAGGAACATCACCCTGAGAAAGATGTTACAATCCGTGCTGGCTACTTTTACAATGACAAGCCATGTCCCATTTTAGGGACATTTTAAAGAGCTGCCAGACACAGAGCTCTCTGGACAGATATTTAGTGCCACAGGTGTGCAGTGACTCTCAAGCTGGTCCTAGTGGGATTAAAAGACAAAGAAGGAAAGTGACCCCAGATGAGGACTTGGTACCTAGAGTCCTTATGGAGGGGGATTTCCCTTCCAAAAAATAGGCTCTCTTCCTTCTCCCCTCCTCCCTCTCTTCCATCCAGCAACATCAGTATTCAATAAAGGTAAGTGCCACATAGAGTTCATTCATTTGTGCATGTAAATCTATCTTTAAGGCCCCCCAATTTTTTTTTCAAACTTCTGGGTTTCTGGAATGGATTAATTGAATTTCCATTATTTCTTATGGGGAAAATACTTTTGGTTTTCGCCGATTTTGGTTTTAGCTGATCCATCTGGAACAGATTAAAATCGAAAACCAAGGGATGACTGTAGATCTAAATGGGTTGTGAAAACATGCAATTATATTAAGTTTTATATAACTTGCACCAACTGTATTGCTGTAGATAACAAGAGCATTTCACCCCTCCATGGAAGATGTGTTCATTTAATATTACATACCTGCAAGTCCCTCCCAAGAAGCTCATCCCTTCCTTAAATCACTTGCAAAGGCAACTTCTCAAGAAGAAATTTCTCGCTCAGCTGTTAGTAATAATTTCCTCATAAGTTTTATACACTGATGGATCTAAACAGGAGTCTACTGGCAGGGCTGCATCTGCTCTTGTTGCCACCTCCCTAGTTAAGAATGATAAGAACCTTATTGAGTGAGGCATAAGAATTAACAACTGGGTGTCTACATTGCAAACTGAATTATTTCGCATCCAAGTGGCACTAAGGTACTTATGACACTTAGGTTGGCTCTACGATTATTACTGATTCTATATTATCACTGAGGGATCTTGACTCGCATAATGACTAACAACATGCTAATTGGAGAAGCCAGATATACAGCCTCTCCTCACTTAACAACGGAGTTCCGTTCCTAAGACCACGTCGTTAAATGAATTCATCGCTAAGTGAGGAACATACTATAATGGCAGAGAGTTTGTGTCACCCATCTTTGATATTGATTTAACCCTTTGACTGTTGCAACCCTCAATCTTGAGTGCTCTCCTGTTGTCGCAAAATTTAAAAAAAAAAAAAAAATTATTTTTTCTTATGAAATGATAGAGAATCGTTTCCCGATGGTAAAGACACCAAAAGTTCGAAATTTGATTGAAAACTCACGGAATTACACTCTCGCGAAGTTAGTGATCTCAGCAATATATACGCATCGGCAATTTCGCCGACTTTGAGCCCTATTTTCGATAAATTCCATTGTTCCAGTTGACCAAACTCATAGATATTTCTTTAGAACTCCATTTGGTCTATCGATTGAGTACAAGAAACCACCAATTTATCGATTTCAACTACCCAATAAAGTGATCAGAATTTGGCAATTTGGCCAATTTCATGGAAAATAAAAAAGTTGTCAATTTCAAAATAGGGTCCAGAATAAACAATGCAGACATTCCTGGCACTAAAATAAGATGTTATCTGTTCAGTAGTCACGTCTTTAGGCCCCTCTTATATTACTTTTGGTTTCTATTTTGATTGTTTATTCACATAAAAAATAGAAGATTTACCGTTATGCAGACTATTGCATTATTGTAAAAATGGTATAAATAATATCAGTGCACTTGTGAAAGAATATTAGACTCGCCAATTGATGTGTATTGGACGCGTGGCGGGATTTGTTTACTCTTGAACATTTGCAAAAATCGAACATTTCTCCTACTTTGAGCTCAATTTCAAGGTCGTTTTCATCATAAAACTAATCAAAATCATCTTTCTTTCTGTAGTATGTTGTACATTCTATCAAGTGACACCATAAAAAAGAATACAACCATTAAATACTATCGAAATACACCTCAAATTCGCGTTTTAATCCAAAAAAATGGTCAGAGTTTTTTTTCTCTCATTACATACTGCGTGCTGCAGGATTTTTTATACTGCGCACACTGACCACACAGACCCATTCTCTCATATGTGGGCCTACCAGCTTTCTCCCGTTTGATTTGAAGCCCCTAGAATTTAGGCGTATTGATACGTCCGAAACAGTGGCTCGTAAGACGTATATATACGACCGAAACAGTCAAAGGGTTAATGTCACCTTTGCACCATTTCCTGGGTAGAGGCATGGTTGACAAATAGGCGGCAGAGTGTTTGCATAAATGGGGAGAAATCAGAATGGGGGCACATCTCAAGCGGTGTCCCACAGGGGTCAGTTTTGGGCCCCCTGTTGTTTACAATTTACATAAATGACATAGATGAGGGAATAAATAGCAACATAAGCAAATTTGCTGATGACACCAAAATAGGCCGTCCAATTCATTCTAATGAGGACATTAGAGCACTCCAGGATGATTTGAATTGACTGATGCAGTGGTCAGAGAAGTGGCACATGCAGTTTAACCCTTTAACTGTCGCAACCCTCAATCCTGAGTGCCATTCTGTTGTTGCAAAATATTCGAAAAAAAAAAAAATTATTTTTTCTTATCAAAATGTTAAGATTATTTTTCTGATTGTTTAAATCCCCCCAAAAAAAAAATTTGCAATCAGTACTTACCGAGATATAGAGCTGTAAAGTTGGCAAAAATGAGCCGTATGGCAACAGCGGTGAATGCCGCTCACCCGTAAACTTTGGTTTACTTCCTTTCTAGGTTTCTTGTTTTTTCACTATTTTATTTTTTACGTAACTTATGTGGACTGTGAGACCAAAGTAAGGTGCAATGTATATATATACACTCGTTGTATGCAACACAATAATTGCACAAACATTAGTATCATTATATTGTTTACAAAACTTGTTTACACCAACCAACAATAAAAAAAATTGTTTATTACTATTGATCTATAATATATATACACATATATAATGACTGGACATTTTCCATCAACTGCAATTAGCACTTCAAAGCTCCAAGCTATGTGTGTGTGTGTTTGTGTGGACATCTAAATTTGCTGAGTCAGGGTAAGGCAGCTGTCAAAATGACATATTATACCATTACTCACCACCCACACACTGCCTGTCAACCAGTCAACACAAAAGGGGACCCATGTCTGCTTCCCCACAACCTCCTTCCTTTCCTTCATACCTACCTTCCTAGCTTCCTTTCTTCCTACATTCCTTCCTTTCTTTATGCCTTCCTTTCTTACATATTTCCTTCCTTCCTTCCTCTCATCTCTTCCTTCCTGCCTTCCTTTCTTCCTTCATTCCTTCCTTTATTTCTTCCTACCTTTCTTACTTCTTTTGTTCCTTCCTCTTTTCTCTTCCTTCCTTCCTTTCTCTCTTTCTTTCTTAATTCCTTCCTTCTTCCTTTCCTCCTTCCTTCTTCTTTCCTTCCTTCCACTCATCTCTTCTTTCCTTCCTTCCTTCCTCTCTTCTTTCCTTCCTTCCTTCCTCTCATTTCTTCCTTCCTTCCTTACATTCTTTCTTCCTTCCTTCCTTCTGGTATCCTGGGCATTTCTTTCGGTCACAAACTCCTCAAAACCATGCAATTTATCTTCAGAGACACTTCCATCTGCGTTAGAGCTATCATTGAGGAAGAGAACAGTCCCAGATGCGCCAAGGAGTCAGATAATTCTTACCACTAGGCATGCTGAACAAGGACTACTGAAATGGCATTCCCACAATGCACCACTGGCTGCCCGATTTTTTTTATACTGCGCACACTGACCCATTCTCTCACATGTAGGCCTACCAGCTTTCTCCTGCTTGATTTGAGGCCGCTAGAATTTAGGCGTATAGATACGTCCAAAACAGTGGCTCGTAAGACGTATATATACGACCGAAACAGTCAAAGGGTTAATGTAGACAAATGCAAAGTTCTAAATGTTGTGCAGGACAATAACCATGCCACATATAAACTGAATAATGTAGATCTTAATACTTGTGATTGTGAGAAGGATTTAGGAGCTATGGTTAGCAGTAATCTGAAACCAAGACAACAGTGCATGAGTGTTCACAATAAAGGTAACAGAATCCTTGGCTTCATATCAAGAAGTATAAATAATAGAAGTCCTCAGGTTGTTCTTCAACTCTATATATCTTTGGTTAGGCCTCATTTAGATTATGCTGCACAGTTCTGGTCACCATATTACAGAATGGATATAAATGCTCTGGAAAACATACAGAGGAGGATGACAAAGTTGATCTCATGTATCAGAAATCTTCCCTATGAACATAGACGGAGGGCCCTGAATCTGCACTCTCTAGAAAGGCGTAGAATTAGAGGCCCGGTGGCCTGGTGGCTTGAGCTCTCGCTTCACACACGGAGGGCCCGGGTTCGATTCCCGGTGGGTGGAAACATTTCGACGTGTTTCCTTACACCTGTTGTCATGTTCACCTTGCAGCAAATAGGTACCTGGGTTGTTAGTCGACTGGTGTGGGTCGCATCCTGGGGGACAAGATTAAGGACCCCAATGGAAATAAGACAGACAGTCCTCAATGATGCACTGATTTTCTTGGGTTATCCTGGGTGGCTAACCCTCCAGGGTTAAAAATCTGAAGAAATCTTATCTTATCTTATCTTAAATAGCGTGCTGAAAATATCCAGCCAAGACAGGACTCGCAGCAACAGTTTCAAGTTGGAAAAGTTCAGATTCAGGAAGGATATAGGAAAGCACTGGTTTGGTAATAGAGTTGTGGATGAGTGGAACAAACTCCAGTACCGTCATAGAAGCTAAGACAATGTGTAGTTTTAAAAATAGGTTAGATAAATACATGAGTGGATGTGGGTGGGTGTGAGTTGGACCTGACTAGCTTGTGCTACTAGGTCAGATGCTTACTAATTCCTTATGGAAGTGACCTGACTACCTAAGTTTACCTGGAAAGGGTTACCTCAGGTGGTCAGGTCTAAGCATGGGTCAGTAGGCCTGCTGCAGTGTTCCTTTTTCTTATGTTCTTATGTTCTTAGTGTACTGTATATTGAAATAAACAGAATAGAGGAAATCAGCTCTAATATACATTATTTAGGTATGAATACT
>WNWK01037718.1:0-18334 GCA_009830355.1 Cherax destructor | reverse complement strand
GAGTCCTCAGGTTGTTCCACCTAATATCCTTGGTTGGGCCTCATCTGTTTTACTTTTGGCCCACCGTATTACAAATGGATATAAAGTCGGGAAAAACGTAAAAAGGAGGATACAAGTTAAATTTTATCGAAATCTTCCCTATGAGGATAATGGGGGCCCTGAATCTGCACTTTTGAAGGCATAAATTAGGGGAATGATTGGGGTATAAATGGAAAACAGGAATAAATAAAGGGGATGTAATGCGTGCTAAAAATATTTAGTATTGACAGGACTCAAAAAGGTTTAAAAGTTGGTTTCAATTCAGGAAGGTTTGGAAGCATTGGTTTGGTAATAAGTTGTCATAGTGGAACAAACTTCCGAGTACAGTTATAGGGGCAAAAACGGTGCAGTTTTAAAAATAGGCTAGATAAATTTTGAGGGGGTGCGGGTGGGTGGGTTGGCCCCACACGTGCTACTAGGTCAGATCCCCGTGCTTCTTCTTTAAGTGAATGTAACCTGACCTGGCTGGGTGGGCTTTTTTGCTGGTGGGAGACGGACTTGCCTCGCATGGGCCGGGGGCCTGCTGCAGTGTTCCTTCTTTTTTTGTTTTTATGTTCTTAGGAAAAGGACCTAATCTTGGTTTTGCCAGTCCCCATATGCGCGTTTCGGTTCATGTTGCCCCCGGGAGACGTGCGGCTTTATCTCACCCCAAGGTCTTTCTTCTTTGCCGAGGTTTTAGCCTTTGTCCGCCTAGCCTGTACTCTGTCAGCGGTTTTTTCCCCTTCTCCGATCTTCATGACTTTGCATTTGGTGGGTTTTTGGAACCAGTTTTGTGTGTGTGTGTGTGTGTGTGTGTGTGTGTGTGTGTGTGTGTGTGTGTGGGGGGCTCCCCTTCTACTCACTAATTGGTTACAGGGTCGAGACTCAGCTGTGTGTGTGTGTGTGTGGAAAACCATGTCCACCTGGGTACCCTTAATATCAAGACGTTTCGCCCACTATTGGATTTATCAGTTCATTACAGAGGTTATTTGAAATGTTGAAACTAGTGACTGTAGAAGCCGAGGGTAATCAGTCCCTGGGTTCAGTTTACTCACTTTACTAAATAAAACAAAAAAAATATATAAAATATAGATAACGTAATTACGTTATTTATTCAAAGCGGTAAACCCGCGGGTCAGCGAAGGGTTAAGACTACATGCAGGAGGCCTAACAAAGGAAGATTTTACGCGCAGTGTAGGCCTATGCATCAAGGGAATCCGTCTGGAGGACTGGACCATATTGGAACAAAGGTCCCATGCACTCTGGAACGGTCAGTGACGTGAAGACTTAAGGAAATTATTGAAATTTACTGCGCGACGATACTTATGATATAAATCTTGATATCGGTGCTGACAATCGCTATGTTCTTGCTGACTGTCAGCTACTGACACTCTCATGACTTCCACTTCTTTGGTAATAGACTCAATTTTCTCATCTCTATTAGTGAGTGTGTCATCTAGTGTGTCAAGCGCCCTCTGCCTCTCCTCCGTTAGCGACTGGTAACGCTTCAACTGGTTATTCAGATCACTGGCGTCTTGCTGGAACTTAGCGGTTCCTTGAACCCATTTGTGTTCCAGCATCAGGTGTTCAGCACGTCTTTTGTCTTTCTCATTGAACCTTTGTTTCAGGTTCTGGAGGAGTTCCACATACTCCTTTTCCTGGCGAACCTTTTCGTTTAACATGGTCTGCTGGCTGTCCAGTAGAACCTCCGTTATATAGTTGTTATGGCGAAGTTTTTCGTACTCTCTTGAAATCTTGTCGTGCATTTTGCGTTCCTTCTTGTGTTCCTGGACAAGGGTGTTGTACCGGTGTGCAGCCTGGGTGTGAGACTCGGCCAATTTAAACCCTTCCTTATCGCCTTCCTTCACCATACGTCGAACATGTTTATGCTCTTTTCTAAGTTCTTTATGAACACCTTGGAGCGCCTCATACTGACCGTGCTTCTCTCTCAGTTTTTCTTCCAAATTTTTAACTTGTTCCAACAACTCGTTATTCACACTCCGGTATTTATTACGATTTTCTATTACGTCGTTGTTTACGCGAAGCTGTTTTTTGTACTTTTCGTTAAGCGCCTTCTTCTTTTTGTTTTCCTTTTTGTATGACCTGAGAAGGTCGTCATGAGTCTTCACATGTTGTTCATGCTCCTCCTGTAAAGTATTATGCTTATAAACAACCTCGTTACGAGCCTTGACCAAACTGTATGTTTTACGGTCCCATTTTTCACTATGGCATTCGCCTTTCCATGTTCACGTTTGAGGTTCCTATGGTTTTCCAGGAAAGCGTTCAGCTCACGAGCTTTATCGTCAGCCTGAGCTCTCAGCTCCTCAGTTTTGCCGTGTTCCTCTTGAAGGAGCTCGCCGACCTCGGCATAACCTTAGCACACTCCTGATGTACATGCCCCATCTCGTTGGAGACTTTCCTGGACTGATGTGCCTGGCGCCTGGACTCTTCAAGGAGGACCTGCAAGTTGTGCAGCTGATCCTTGAGGGCGTCATGATTGAGCTTAACATCGTCCTGTCGAGGGTGAGCGAGGTTCTTACCATCGAGTTGTCCTCGCTGAGCACCTAGCTCTCCAAGGTGACCCTCAGCACTGTCTACTCGAGTAAGTTCAACGTCAGTCTGACGTTTCAGTACCTCAGCCTCCAGGGTTGCCTGGATACCGTCATGGTACTGGTGTTGGAGGTCAACCTGAGCTCTTGGGCTCTGCTCGTTGCCTCCAACAAGGACGTCACTACGCCCTGGTCCACGAGACCGTCCTTGATGGCCTGTCTTACCACTCTCCACTAAAGTCACCACCCGTGATAATAAAATCAAACCAATAATTATGATTTTAAATATCATTTTTATATTTTGAAATACATAACACAGACCGTAAAAACATCACCTACACTGACGGAAGCTCAACACAGATGATGTTTCGCCACAATACACAACACAGTATATAAACATCAGCTACACTGACGTAAGCTAAGAACATGATGTTTAGCTCCAATAACTAACACAACATAAAAACATCAACTACACTGACTAAATCTGAACACAGACGACGTTTCGCCCATAAAACCATTTTCTTGTAGTCAATACAATACTTGAATATCTGTACTTTAAGACTATCTTTATCTATCCATATATCCATTTATCTTATTATCTGTCACCATCTATCTTTCCTACCTGTGTCACCATCTTATATACCTGTGTCACCATCTTATCTACCTGTGTCACCATCTTATCTACCTGTGTCACCATCTTATCTACCTGTGTCACCATCTTATCTACCTGTGTCACCACCTTATCTACCTGTGTCACCATCTTATCTACCTGTGTCACCACCTTATCTAAATGTGTCACCATCTTATCTACCTGTGTCACCACCTTATCTACCTGTGTCACCATCTTATCTACCTGTGTCTCCACTTGACAAGATTATTATTTTGTGATTAATTTGTATTAATTACATTTATGATTATTTTTATTATTAATCACTTTATGATTGTTTTTTATTAATTATATTATGATTATTGAAATTTGATTTAATTACGGTTATGATAATTATATTATTATTATTATCACTGAAGGAAGATCATTAACTCAAGAACGGCTCATCCGATCGGGTTCAAATTTTCAACACTTGTGTAGGGTAACTAATGCCAGGTTCTTGGCACAACTGGCACGTGTAGGTGCCCTATGACCCAGGTTATTGAAGTTATCATTCCCATCATCCTGTGTGTGTGTATGTGTGTGTGTGTGTATGTGTATGTGTGTGTATGTGTGTGTTTGTGTGGTTGTTATTGTTGTTGATCAGCCTCGCTGCAACACATCACAGGTGTGACAAACACTTGTGTAACAAAGTTATTTCAGCCAAACAAACTGCAAGAGTACACACACACACACACACACACACACACACACACACACACACACACACACACACACACACACACACACACACACACACACACACACAAACAAACACACAAGCAAGAGAGCAAAAAAAAGAAGAGGTAAACAGGTGGGGGGAGCCCGGCCACATGATATCTGCTCATCTAAGTTGAGTTTTATGAGTGAACTTTGTGAGTGCTGCTGGCCCAGCCTCACGCTGAGAGCTGTGGCAGTCACGGGGAGCTACGGGAAGCCTGGTTGTCTGGCTGCCTGGCTGTCTGGCTGCCTGGTTGTCTGGCTGTCTGGCTGCCTGCTGCACCACAAGAAAAGTTGACTCGTCATATTTCTCACCCTGCCGGGTTACACGCTGGCTGAATTTTATGTGAGTTCTGAAGGCGAACCATCCTGGCTATCTGCTACTTCTTCATGCTTATAACTGTGTTTACACTATATATATATATATATATATATATATATATATATATATATATATATATATATATATATATATATATACATATATATACATATATATATATATATATATATATATATATATATATATATATATATATATATATATATATATATATATATATATATATATGCTAGGAATTCGCAAGAGCAGGCGAAATATTCACAAACACTGATCTCTGGCCGACGGAGACTCGAACCTACGAACCTCATGACAAGGTACGCAGTGCTTTACCGACCGTACCACACTGGTCCAATACCTTGGCATCCAGCTTTCGCTAGACGTTATTCCAAGGCAGCCAGCTTTCAGGCAGGAAGGCTTACAGCTTTTCATCTCATACCCTGCATGCATCGACACAACTAGAGATTTTTACAATGCTAGGAATTCGCAAGAGCAGGCGAAATATTCACAAACACTGATCTCTGGCCGACGGAGACTCGAACCTACGAACCTCATGACAAGGTACGCAGTGCTTTACCGACCGTACCACACTGGTCCAATACCTTGGCATCCAGCTTTCGCTAGACGTTATTCCAAGGCAGCCAGCTTTCAGGCAGGAAGGCTTACAGCTTTTCATCTCATCCCCTGCATGCATCGACACAACTAGAGATTTTTACAATGCTAGGAATTCGCAAGAGCAGGCGAAATATTCACAAACACTGATCTCTGGCCGACGGAGACTCGAACCTACGAACCTCATGACAAGGTACGCAGAGCTTTACCGACCGTACCACACTGGTCCAATACCTTGGCATCCAGCTTTCGCTAGACGTTATTCCAAGGCAGCACAATATATATATATATATATATATATATATATATATATATATATATATATATATATATATATATATATATATATATATATATATATATATATATATATATATATATATATATATATATATATATATATATATATATCAGGCTCTTTACTATTTTAATTAACCTACCATATATTTCATGCACTTGCAGCTTCTTCCACATTGCTCCGCTATCCATCCTTTCGTACGCCTTTTCTAATTCGACAAGTAAATGTTTACTAACATGCTTCAATGTAAACACCTGGTCTTCACATCCCTACCCTTTCTAAAACATCCTTGTTCATATAATCGGGATCCTCTGCTCTCCGTCTCTCCCTTAATTCTTTCAATAATACAATTTACCGGTATATACAACATGCTTATTCCCCTATAATTCTTACACTTTCTTTAATCCCATTTCCAATCCCTAGGTACAGTTTTTCCTTCCACGTATATAGTGAACAAATGCTCCAATCACTCCAACACTATATCCCCACCTGCTTTTGACATTTCTGTCTCAATCCCATCTATCCCAGCTGCTTTACCCCCTTTCACTCTACGCACTGCCTCACGCACCTCCCCCACACTCACAGCTGGCTCTTCTTCACTCCTGAAAGGTGTTATACCTCCCTGCAATATGTTACAAATCACTGCCTTTCTCTCTTTATCAACATTCTGCAGTTTCTCAGAATATCCCCTCCATCTTCCCAGCAATTCCATCTCCCCTTTTAATAGCTTTCCTCTTTTGTTTTGAACTGTTAAATACACTTGTTAGCTATTCATTTTTTCGGCTCACTGATCTCACTCCAAAGCTCTGTGTGTGTACTCACCTAGTTGTGGTTGCAGGGGTCGATTCACAGCTCCTGGCCCCGTGCGTGCGCGCGCGCGCGCGTGTGTGTGTGTGTGTACTCACATATTTGTACTCACTTATTTGTGGTTGCAGGGGTCGATTCATAGCTCCTGGCCCCGCCTTCACTGATTGCTACTAGGTCATCTCTCTCCCTGCTCCATGAGCTTTATCAAACCTCGTCTTAAAACTATGTATGGTTCCTGCCTCCACTACGTCACTTGCCAGACTATTCCACTTCCTGACAACTCTATGACTGAAGAAATACTTCCTAACATCCCTTTGACTCATAGGAGTCTTCAACTTCCAATTGTGACCCCTTGTTTCTGTGTCCCCTCTCTGGAACATCTTGTCTCTGTACACCTTAACTATTCCTCTCAGTATTTTATATGTCGTTATCATGTCTCCCCTAACCCTCCTGTCCTCTACTGTCGTCAGGCCGATTTCCCTTAACCTTTCTTCATAGGACAATCCCCTTAGCTCTGGGACTAGTCTTGTTGCAAATCTCTATGTGTATGTGTGTGTGTATGTGTGTGTGTGTACTCACCTAATTGTACTCACCTAATTGTACTCACCTAATTGTACTCACCTAATTGTGGTTGCAGGGGTCGAGACTCAGCTCCTGGCCCCGCCTCTTCGCTGTCCGCTACTGGGTCTCTGCTCTCCCTGCTCCATGAGCTTTATCATACCTCGTCTTAAAACTATGTATGGTGTCTGCCTCCACTATATCTTTCTCTAGACTATTCCACTTCCTGACTACTCTGTGGCTGAAGAAATGCTTCCTAACATCTCTTTGACTCATCTGAGTCTTCAGCTTCCAGTTGTGTCCCCTTGTTTCTGTGTTCCCTCTCTGGAACATCCTGTCACTGTCTACCTTGTCGATTCCCCGCAGTATTTTGTATGTCGTTATCATGTCTCCTCTGACCCTTCTTTCCTCCAGTGTTGTTAGTCCTATTTCCCTGTGTGTGTGTGTGTGTGTGTGTGTGAGTGTGTGTGTGAGTGTGTGTGTGTGTGTATGTGTGTGTTAGTTACCATTTTGTCCTAGGCACATGTCGATTAGACACTAGACCTGTTGTATGTGTGTGTGTGTGTGTAAGGAAACACTTCGAAATGTTTCCGCCCCGCCGGGAATCGAACCCGGGCCCTCCGTGCGTGTGTGTGTGTTAGTTAGTTACCATTTTGTCCTAGGAATATGTCGATTAGACACTAGGACTGTTGTATGTATGTGTGTGTGTGTAACGAAACACTTCGAAATGTTTCGGCCCCGCCGGGAATTGAACCCGGGCCCTCGTTAGTTAGTTACCATTTTGTCCTAGGCACATGTCGATTAGACACTAGGCCTGTTGTATGTATGTGTGTGTGTGTGTGTGTGTAACGAAACACTTCGAAATGTTTCGGCCCCGCCGGGAATTGAACCCGGGCCCTAGTTAGTTAGTTACCATTTTGTCCTAGGCACATGTCGATTAGACACTAGGCCTGTTGTATGTATGTGTGTGTGTGTGTGTGTGTGTGTAACGAAACACTTCGAAATGTTTCGGCCCCGCCGGGAATTGAACCCGGGCCCTCCGTGCGTGAAGCAAGAGCGCTAGCCACCATGCCATCGGGGCGTGTGTGTGTGTGTGTTAGTTACTATTTTTTGTCCTAGGCACATGTCGATTAGACACTAGGCATGTTGTATGTGTGTGTGTGTGTAACGAAACACTTCGAAATGTTTCGGCCCCGCCGGGAATTGAACCTGGGCCCTCCGTGCGTGAAGCAAGAGCGCTAGCCCCCATGCCATCGGGGCAGTGTGTGTGTGTGTGTGTACTCACCTAGTTGTGGTTGCAGGGGTCGAGTCACAGCTCCTGGCCCCGCCTCTTCACTGATTGCTACTAGGTCCTCTCTCTCCCTGCTCCATGAGCTTTATCAAACCTAGTCTTAAAACTATGTATGGTTCCTGCCTCCACTATGTCGCTGTCTAGGCTATTCCACTTCCTGACAACTCTATGACTGAAGAAATACGTCCTAACATCCCTTTGACTCACAGGAGTCTTCAACTTCCAATTGTGTCCCCTTGTGTGTGTGTGTGTGTGTACTCACCTAATTGTGGTTGCAGGGGTCGAGACTCAGCTCCTGTGTGTGTGTGTGTGTGTGTGTGTGTGTGTGTGTGTGTGTGTGTGTGTGTGTGTATGTGTGTGTGTACCTCTGGGTCGGTGCGACACACACACCGCTAATATTTTACTATACTCTCTAATTACCCTGCTGGTCTTATCTAGTGTGTGTATTGTGTGTGTGTGTGTACTCACCTAGTTGTACTCACCTAGTTGTGGTTGCAGGGGTCGATTCATAGCTCCTGGCCCCGCCTCTTCACTGGCCGCTACTGGGTCACTCTCCCTGCGCCATGAGCTTTATCATACCTCTTCTTAAAGCTATGTATGGAACCTGCATCCACTACATCGTTTCCCAAGCTATTCCACTTCCCGACCACTCTGTGACTGAAGAAATACTTCCTAACATCCCTGTGATTCATCTGAGTCTTCAACTTCCAACTGTGTCCCCTTGTTGCTGTGTCCCATCTCTGGAACATTCTGTCTCTGTCAACCTTGTCAATTCCTCTCAGTATTTTATATGTCGTTATCATGTCCCCCCTATCTCTCCTGTCCTCCAGTGTCGTCAGGTCGATTTCCCTTAACCTCTCCTCGTAGGACATACCCCTTAGCTCCGGGACTAGTCTTGGCAAAAGTGATTATGTTTTGCTGGAAATTAAGAAAAAATAAAAAAATTGTTTGTACTACAAGGGATACTAAAGAGCCATGAAAAAATTCGAAAAATATATATTGTGATTCAAACCACAACTTTACCAAAAATTAAAACAATCCTGATATTAATATAAGAAGAGAAGAGAGAAATTTTGATAAGTGATTTGTAGAAACGAGAAAGATGTAACTAAATTTTAAATTCATGCTTGATAAATATTAATCATATGTAAAAATTAAATTCAAAGAATAAAAAAAAATCGACAAATTTGGGTAAGTATTGTGCAAAATTTTAAGTAGAAAGTTCCAAAATGCATTTCTAGCAAAAACTGTCTTTAATGAAGTTTACTGTTTGCACACTGCCAAGCATGATTGAACCCACCGACCCAACTAAAGACAGTTAAGAACCTAATAGAGGATACAAACTGAGCTGGAACAAACGTGGCATTGCCCTGTATTTGCAAGGAATATGCTGAAGAGTTGAACATTACCTAGAGGATCATTTTCAGGACTTCAAAGCAAACCATCATACACTATCAATATTTAAACTTCAGTCTTATCACACACGTAATGTTGAAAATCTCAGAAGTAATCATCCCCAGAGGGAAAAAAAGGTTGATATCAATTTTTTTCTACACGATGACGAAGACAGAAAAAACGTATGAACGAAAAAAATGAGCAAACAGCATTTCTTAAAATTTAAGAAAGCATTTGATTCTTTTATCAAGAATAAATAATTTGCATACTACATACACACAATACACGCAAAATACATTATATAATGTATAAGATATTGTTTTTAAAAATGCATATCGTGAAAAAAGGAAAAATTCTCGCATTCGGCAAAATTGGGTCCCACAATAATCATTATTTGCCCATATCATTTAATGTTCTAAATTGAAGTAAATGATTTGCCATTTGGAATGAATATATAAGCTTGGAGGTAATACCAAAATTTGTTGCAAATAGGGAGTCCAAAATGACTGTAAATTTTTTTAATAAGATTTGTATACACTGAGCACAGGAAATGCTATATACAAAATGCTATCAAAATGTTCCTGGATTTCCGCGACAAACTCATAGATGAAGTTGTCTCTCAAAGCGTTGATCGCGGCACTTCTGCAACTTG
Organism: Cherax destructor; assembly: GCA_009830355.1. Classification (NCBI taxonomy): domain Eukaryota; kingdom Metazoa; phylum Arthropoda; class Malacostraca; order Decapoda; family Parastacidae; genus Cherax; species Cherax destructor. The sequence goes on along the minus strand of WNWK01037718.1, from coordinate 8,448 downwards.
TAGAAGCATTTCTGGAATTCTTCTTTCCTAACGGCATCCAGCGTGGGCTGCGATTCTGCTTAAATCTCCTCCACGTCGTTAGAACGCCGACCCTTGAGTGCTTATGGGAAGTTACAGAGTGCTAGATGTGGGGAGTTGGGAGGGTGGGGGACGACCGTCATGTTGTCTTCGGCCAGAAAATGATGGTCTTTCTTGTCTTGAGTCAGCAGGAGGACCACAAATTTCTTAACCTCTCGCCCCATGTTGAAATTCTCAGTAAAAATGCTTTAATACTACCCACAAGAAATTTCCACTCCACCTGCAATGTACTGAAAACTCTAATGACGATCTTCATGGATAACCTTCCCCATTTTTCCAGTGTTGGCATCAGTTTTGACGTTGATGAACGACAAGAGCATTCATCATCCTCAACTGACGTGCATCCTGCTTTGAATCAAGAGAACCATTCAAAACACACTCTTACAAATTGCTTTGTCGCCAAATGCTTGCTGAAGCATTTTTACCGAGACTGAAACAGGATTTCACACAGGCAATCTGTTTTTCCCTTTAAAGATTCCATTCTGTTACACAAAAAATATCAACAGCGCACAGATAACGCCACAGAAAATGCCCGTCTAATCTCAACAGTATGACTGGCAGCAATGAAACTTACCACACTACTTCAGGAAGGAGTGTACAGCACAACGTGATCGCTGCTGCCATATTTCACCTAGGAAATATTCGAGTCTGGGAACTTTTTGAAAGCACCTCGTAGAAGACAGAATTTAGCCTTACGACCACCTAATGGAAATGGGTGAAGTGAAAACTTGTAATCTCTCCTCCTGAAGTGTTAAAATAATGTTCAGAATGAGTCTGAAAAATTCGGTAAGTGGACATCATAGACATAACCAAGGAATGGAAACACTAAGTTAAAGACAGTCTCCCTGACATACAATACTTTCCTATATGTTGGAATTGTAAGTTCTGTAGACACTGGTTAAGCACCTGGAGCGAATGGAGATTCGTTACGAAGAATCATTACTCATTTATTGTCGGTACTCTTGTCTTGCAAACATACCGGACATTTGTCAGACACAGATTAAACAAGACAAAGAAGAATGAACAAAATGTGCGTTTTTAGATCTCTTTAAAACTTTTGACATAGTTTCCCCACCAGAGGATAAAACTAACTATAGAAAGAAACAGTCAGGGAAAAACAGGAAAAAATCTTCAGTTGTTAAAGGAATGTCTGATGAGCAGAAAACAGCATAATAGTAACTGTGCATGAAAATTGAGTAAAATTCCTCAAGGATCTGTATTAGGACCTGTACTCTTTTAATTGTATGTAAATGTCTTACCATAAAACGAATACGTTCATGCAAAATATCGACTAACTGTAAAGGTGTTCTAGGAAGCTGCTATTAAATTTCATGCACATAAATTATAAGGTCATAAAAATAACACAGATGAAGAAAAGATCATAGACAGTATAGAATAAAAGAGAAGAACTTTCTTACGTTGGACAAGAAAAACAAATATGAGGGTTAGCATCGTACTCACCATTTTGACAGACTCACATCAGCAAACATAAAAAATGCTTTCAGGGAACTAAATAAAGAGTCATTCACTATACACACAGTATTCTAGTATGTTAAGTTTCTCATGGAGAATAAACATTTAGTGTTGTGATCACAGTCTTCTTAAACATTCTCAGAATCTAGAAAGTCCAGATGCTCTTAGCTACATTTATAACTCTTGAGGAACATAGGATATAAGTACTGACTACCAGGATGTAGAATAACTGTCATAAGAGGGAGCAGTAACAAGAAGGCTTTTATGAAGGTTAAAAACAAAACAATAAAAGGAAGGTAAGGAGAAAAACTTATATTTAAAAATAGTGAAAAAGTGAGTTGCAAGAAATAAGAAGTGATTAAAATAACCTTCGTAATCAGTTTCCAAATTAAATATTATAAAACCCCAAAGAAAATGGGTTAAGGTTAAGATCTTGAGGTTTTAAATACAAACAATCAACACAAAGCAAAACAAAACCGAGGAGGGCTTGTTGAAAATACAGAAATATGAAGAGAGTCAGTAATCACACACGAACAATGGAACACTCCCAGAACATAACAAGAGTCACCTTAAAGGTGTCTGAGGCATGACAAGATTGTCTACTGCTCTTACTGAAGACACAGATTGTAGTACTTTGATAATTAGTGATATGTAATGTGTTACATATTACCGTCTGTTAATTATGGCTGCGATCTTTCTCTGTATATACCAGCGTGTTTCTGTATGGTGCATTGATATAAAAATCACTTGTGAAGTCAGATCATACAAGAGGAGAATGAAATAGCTTGAATCTACGCTTGAGGCTGACTGGTGTGCCCGGGCTGGGGAGAAACATGGCTTGTAAACAAGGCTGCCCAGCATTTGAGGCATCTGTGGCCGAATGGTGTACAGCGACACTTGTGGAACCCTGCCAGTTGCCCCTGACGTGGGTTCGAATCCTGCTGACTACAACCTTTCTCTGTCTATACCTGCCTGCTTCTTCTGCGTGGTGCATATATATATATATATATATATATATATATATATATATATATATATATATATATATATATATATATATATATATATATATATATATATATATATATATATATATATATTTATTTATTTCTCCATGGGGAAGTGGAACAGAATTCTTCCTCCATAAGCCATGCGTGTCGTAGAGGCGACTAAAATGCTGGGAGCAAGGGGCTAGTAACCCCTTCTCCTGTATATATTACTAAATGTAAAATGGGAAACTTTCGTTTTCATTTTGGGCCACCCTCAGTGAAACGGCCGACGTGTTAAAAAAAAAAAAATATTTATTTATTAACACATCGGCCGATTCCCACCAGGTAAGTGGCCCGAAAGAAAACTTTCGTCATCATTCACTCCATCACTGTCTTGCCAGAGAGGTGCTTTACACTACAGTTATAAAACTGCAACATTAACACCCCTCCTTCAGAGTGCAGACACTGTACTTCCCATCTCCAGGACTCAAGTCCGGCCTGCCGGTTTCCCTGAATCCCTTCATAAATGTTACTTTGCTCACACTCCAACAGCACGTCAAGTATTAAAAACCATTTGTCTCCATTCACTCCTATCAAATACGCACACGCATGCTTGCTGGAAATCCAAGCCCTCGCACACAAACCTTTTTTACCCCTCCCCCCAAACCCTTTTCCCTAGGCCGACCCCTACCCCGCCTTCCCTCCACTACAGATTTATACACTCTCGAGGTCATTCGGTTTCGTTCCATTCTCTCTACATGTCCGAACCACCTCAACAACCCCTCCTCAGCCCTCTAAATAATAGTTTTGGTAATCCGCACCTCCTCTAATTTCCAAACTCCGAATTCTCTGCATTATATTCACACCACACATTGACCTCAGACATGACATCTCCACTGCCTCCAGCCTTCTCCTCATTGCAACATTCATCACCCATGCTTCACACCCATATAAGAGTGTTGGTATAACTATACTCTCATACATTCCCCTCTTAACTTCCATGGACAAAGTTCTTTGTCTCCACAGACTCGAAGTGCTCCACTCACCCTTTTCCCTCATCAATTCTATGATTCACCTCATCCTTCATAGACCCATCTGCTGACATGTCCACTCCCAAATATCTGAATACATTCATCTCCTCCATACTCTCTCCCTCCAATCTGATATCCAATCTTTCGTCACCTAATCTTTTGTTATCCTCATCATCTTACTCTTTCCTATATTCACTTTCAATTTTCTTCTTTTACATACCTTACCAAATTCATCCACCAACCTCTGCAACTTCTCTTCAGAATCTCCCAAAAGCACAGTGTCATCAGCAAAAAGCAACTGTGACAACTCCCATATATATATATATATATATATATATATATATATATATATATATATATATATATATATATATATATATATATATATATATATATATAAATGTGTGTGTGTGTGTGTGTGTGTGTGTTAGTTACCATTTTGTCCTAGGCACATGTCAATTAGACACTAGGCCTGTTGTATATATGTGTGTGTGTATGTGTGTGTGTGTACTCACCTAATTGTACTCACCTAATTGTGGTTGCAGGGGTCGATACTGAGCTCCTGGCCTCGCCTCTTCACTGTCCGCTACTGGGTATCTGCTCTCCCTGCTCCATGAGCTTTATCATACCTTGTCTTAAAACTATGTATGGTTCCCGCCTCCACTATATCGTTCGCTAGACTATTTCACTTCCTGACTACTCTATGGCTGAAGAAATGCTTCCTAACATCCCTTTGACTCATCTGAGTCTTCAGCTTCCAGTTGTGCCCCCTTGTTTCTGTGTTCCCTCTCTGGAACATCCTGTCACTATCCACCTTGTCGATTCCCCGCAGTATTTTGTATGTCGTTATCACGTCTCCTCTAACCCTTCTGTCCTCCAGTGTTGTTAGTCCTATTTCCCTCAACCTTTCTTCATAGGACAGTCCCCTGAGTTGTGGAACTAGCCTTGTCGCAAACCTTTGCACTTTCTCTAGCTTCTTGACGTGCTTGACTAGATGTGGGTTCCAGACTGGTGCTGCATACTCTAGTATGGGCCTGACGTACACGGTATACAGTGTCTTGAACGATTCCTTGTTAAGGTAACGGAACGCTAATCTTAGGTTCGCCCATATACTACCGCAGTTATCTGGTTGTGTGTGTGTGTGTGTGTGTGTGTGTTTGTGGTGCAGAATAAGTATAACTTGCGGTTTTGGCTTAAATAGCAATGCTCTTCTTGCCGAATAAGGCAAGCGAAAATTTTGTACTCATTAATTTCGCAAAAATCATTCTGAACCTAACGAAAAAAATATTTATTGTATTTGTTTATTATTAAATTATTGTAAACTTATCTAAAATATATTTAGTCGGATTAGGCTAAATTAAATTGCTCTTGTTATAATAAGGTTTGGTAAGTTTTCTAAGGTTCTTTTGGTACAAAATTATTAATATTTACATTAACATAAATGGAAAAAATATATATTTAAATGTATAAGATAAAATTTTAGAAAGGCCTTAATTTTAAATGAGTTCTTGCTAACTGACCAATTTTACCTATTCAGCACGACATATGTATGCAGAACAAGCTACATGGGAATTTGAATCCTTAGCTCTAGATCTTTCGCACTCTCGTGCGTCGTCAGGATCAATGCAATATTACAAGCCAGCAACGCAGAGTGAGGACCGTCACCGACCCAGCATCTACATTCTGACACCCCAAACCTTCCAGGGTAAGGAGAGGTGGGGGACCTCAAAGGTTTAGTGAATGCAAATTACAGAATATGTATTAAGGAAATGCAGTAGTCAACCCAAAACTGCATCTAATCGATATCAACTGATCTATTGCCATATGGCCTATTGCCATACGTGATCTAAGTGGTTAATACACCCCATACTCAAGCTTCCTTTAACATTGCATTATTATACAAATCAGATTCACTGTCAACCTATACTATCATACGTCAGAGAATGTTCAGGAAAGTGCCAGCAGAAAAGGTTCTACCTTCTTCCAACATATTTACCTATTCTGCACGACAACTGCATTGATTCTTAACACTAGGAACCCAGAGGAGATAAGTCACTCTGCCTGACTTCCCTAGGCTACCTAAGTAGCTCAGATATACATTATTCTATAGGTTATAGTCACATAAACTTGTGTAACTGTACTCATATGCAGGACCTAAACAGACTTACTAATACTATCGAATTCCCATATACGGCACTACCGAAAGTGGAACGTGATCTCCGATGTGTGAAACATATGTAACAGTCTATCATAGTATACCCTCAAAACAAACCAGTGTAACTGAGCACTAACATGGGCATAGTTTCCCTGCACCCACCTAAGGGAATGTCAAACCTCCGGTATTCTCTATGTACTGTGACCAGACAGATGGGATTCCCGACGGGCGAAACGTGTAGGATAGGTGAGGAGAACACTGGTCTAATGTCAACAAATCCTCACGAGAACCCATTATATAATGAGCAATCCGGGGATTTTGTATAGCATCCTTGCTATTGTGCACAACTGACTACTAAATAGCTATTGAGTTTGTACATTCCATCACTTGAATTATTTAAGGCACTTCTATCATGATTGATGAGAGAGGATTCAATTATTTTCCTCTCCATAACGGAACTATTGGGTACAATGACCTGAGCTGCTGCCCACTTCAGTGGATGATTGCAAGTATTAACGTGATTAAATATTGCATTTGACTTCTGAGTCGTCCTTACCGAGTACTGATGTTGGGTTAATCTGATTTCAAATGTTTTTTTGTCTGCCTAACATATAGTGTGCATGGGACTTTGTAAACACCACCAACAGTGTTGGATGGTGCATTCTTAATCAATTTCTGCTTCATTGTCCCAATGTTCTTGAAGAAAATATTTATATTGGGCTTTTTTAATGCATCATGGAGACTGGCGTTATTGTAAGGAGAAACCAGTATATTTTTCCTGGAAGGTACTTCCCTAGGTTCAGTCCTGTAGAAAGTCTTCTTGGCTGCCAATAACGCCTCTCAAAAACTCCTAGGATATCTCTGTTTAGTTGCTATATTGAATATCTTATTAATTTCATCAAAATATTTGAGCTACAAATACGTTTAGCTCTGAAGAACATTGTAAGGAATGTCGATGAATGGTTCAGAAAACCGACAAGTTGATAAATTAGACACATGTGCAACACTTGGGTATCTATAATGAGGAAACGCTTCGCCACACAGTGGCTCCATCAGTCCATACAAAAGGGGAATGGTGAAGAACAGGAAGAGTATGAGGTAATCAGTCCCTCGGCCTTGAGTCGATGTAATCAGTCCATCAATCTTGAAAAGAATACAGCATAAGGGCGAAGAAGTGGCTTATATAGTGTAGCCATGACCTACTTCCACATTTGACAAATGTGACACCACCTACGACTGCTGCACCTCTCCTGCCTACAGTATATAAGCAACTTCTTCACACTTATGCTGTATTCTTTTCAAAAACAATCCTGAACCGTAACAAGAAAGTCACTAGACTCAAGATTACCTGTCACATTGTTCCAATCAATTTGTCTAAAGTTAAAATCTCCCATTAACACAACATTTTCATATCTAGACGCCTTATGAATTTCGTCCCATAGCAGCTTACCGCATCCCCTATCAAGGTTTGGGGCCTATAAATCACACCCAAAATTAATTTTTCACGACCTTCGAGAAACTGTAGCCAAACAGATTCTGTGTCCGATGTTTCTAATCTTATATTTTGTCTACCACAACAATTTAAATTATCACTGACATACATCGCCACTCCACCACCCTTCCTGTTGACCCCATCAGTGTGGAATAGTTTATAACCCTGTATGTTGCACTGGGAAGGCATTTCTCTATCTTTCAGGTTGAACCAGGTCTCTGTTATAGCAGTAATATCTATATTACCTGCACTTGCAAGTAATCTTAGCTTATACATCTTATTTCTTAGACTCCTACTATTTGTATAGTTAACCTTAAGGTAGCTAGTCATTCGTTGCCCTCTACTATCTCTCTTTGTTTGTTAAACAATTGCTTTGCCTTTACTAGCAACTTTATTTTGAATATTGCCTTTTAAACATATCCCTCGGGTATTCTGGTAATATCTACTGTTTCCAACCCTAGTACTGTAGCCTGATCGTTTCCCACAAACACCCATACCTCTATAATCTATCAGTTTAAAGTACTAGACAAGTCATCAATGACTCCCCTTAATCGAATTGGCTAATGCAACCACTCCAGCCCCAGAGAGATGAACCCCCATCCCTTGCATACATATTACGTTTGCCATAGAATTTGTCCCAGTTATCAATGAATGGGATTGCAAGTTCCTTGCAGTAGCTGTCTAGCCAGCAATTTATACCAATTGCTCTAGACATCCATTCATTGCCCACTTCCTTTCTAGGCAAAATGCTACATATGATTGGGATCCCTCCCTTAGACCTGACTACTTCTATGGCTGACCTGTACTTATGCAGCAGCTTCTGTCTCTTGCCCTTCCCAATGTCATTTCCACCAGCACTAAGACAGATAATGAGCTTGTTCCCATTACCTGACATAATATTATCCAACCTGTTGACTATGTCACCAATACCAACTCCTGGGAGGCACACCCTCTGTCTGACCTTCCTATCTCTGTTACAAAAGGCGCAGTCCATATGTCTTACCTGAGAATCTCCTACAATCAGAATATTCTTACCTTGATTGGCAGGGGTGTCAGTGGTACCTTTAACCTCACTAACCACTGAAGTACACTCGTCTCGGAAAACAAAGAATCGATTTCCTACCTTCACATCTTCTTTGTTAACCTTTCTTATCTTGCTTCTTCATGAATTGTGAATCACTTGCCACTTAAAGCGGCTGCAACTCTCTAAATCACTGCTGGAGGTGCTGG
>WNWK01037717.1:0-18334 GCA_009830355.1 Cherax destructor | reverse complement strand
AAGGGGAAGACAAAGTGAATGTGAAAAAAAGAAAGGGACGAAGTAAACAGGGGCGACGAAAAAATAACCAGTGTCTACTAACATCTTGACAATCCTTTTTGGAAAGGATTGCGGGGCCATGAGCGAACAAAATTGAAGCAATGTCATCGACGATCGGAAAGGAGGGAATTTTCCCTTTCCATAGAGACTCTAAACCCAGGGAAGAACAAATGCCCCCAAGGCAAATAGAAATCCCTGGTGATGGACGGGTTTAAGGCGGGAAAAGAGTAGCAGGAGAGGCGGGAAATTTTCTGGTCACCAAAATCGATTTCGATAATATTAAGGCTGAATGCAGGTAAAGGAGAGTTCTACCATCAGCTCCCATAAAAAGGTAGGGTTTTAGGTTCACCGGCTATGAAAAGTTGCCTTCAGTGGGGAATGTTAGGTTTCAGGACAATCGACGGTCAAAAGGCCAAAAACCTTTACTGTACCCGTTCGGGATCGTGAGCCGTATAGGTACAATGGATTATCAGAGACCATTGAACGTCTAGTAAACGTAATTTGATGAGTTTTGCCACTAGAAAATTTAAACCCCTGAGTGATGGCCCAATCAGAAACCCGGTTGATGGTATGCTGGAGGGAAACTGCAATGAGGTGACAGTCAGCACCTGCACAAGCTATAGCAAAGTAATCCACATAAAGCGATGACCAAATATTGGATGGGAGGACATATGCCAGATTATTTATAGCAAGGAGAAAGAGTGTTGTGCTCAGAACACAACCCTGGGGGACGCCTTCAGCTTGGACAAATTCCGGGGAAAGCTCATTACTAACCCAGACACGGAAATGTCTTTCAGTTAAGAAAGTCTTAAAGAAAAATGGTAGATTGCCTCGGAGGCCTAAGGAGTGGGCTTGGGCCAAGATGATATACCTCCAAGTTGTGTCATAAGCCTTTTCAAGGTCGAAATAGATGGCGATAACCGAGTGGTTATTAGCAAAGACATTACGAATATACGAATCCAAGCACAGTAAGGGTTCAAGGGCAGAACGGCCCTTACGAAAGCCATATTGACTAGGGGAGAGACTATTGTGCGTCTCTAAATACCACATCAAACGTCTATTAACTAGACGTTCCATCACCTTGCAAACTGCACTGGTAAGAACGATGGGACGATAGTGGGAGGTATCACGTCCCGTAGTACCTGGTTTGCGAAAAGGGAGAACAATAGCTGACATCCACAGCTGGGGAAGAACTCCTTGCGACCATATAAGATTAAAGAGTCGTATGAGGACAGTAAGAGCAGACTGATGTAAATGCTGTAGCATACGAATATGTATGCCGTCTGGCCCAGCTGCTGATGATCGGCAAGCGGAGAGTGTTGCCTACAGTTCTTGAAGGGTAAAAGGCACATTATAAGATTCTTCTCTGAGAGAAGAAAAATCTAAGGGCTTTAACTCGCTGGCAGACTTAGAAGAAATGAACGAGGGGCATAGATGGAGCCCCTGAGAAATGCGAACCAGATGATTACCAATTTCAGTGGCAATGGCAAGAGGGTGTGCTATATCGACACCGGCAAACTGAAGAACAAGAGCCGGGTCGGGGGAGAATTTACCACTCAATTTTCGCACTTTCTTCCAGACTGCACTCATCGAGGAAGCCGAAGTGATGGTGGAAACGTAATCCCGCCAGCAAGTGCATTTAGCGTCACGTATGACATGGTGAGCTTAAAATCAAGGAGTCTCTCTGTGGTTCTGTTATACTGGTACCTGCCCCACGCAGCGCGTTTCAAACGTACTGCCCGAGCACAAGCAGGAGACCACCAAGGCACGCACTTCTGAGAATGCTTGCCCAAGGTTTTGGGGATAGAATGCGAAGCTGCTGTGAAGACGGAGGAAGAAAAGAGATGTAAAACCTCATCAATGAAGGGCGAGGAAGGAACTTCATGAAAGGCAGTAAGATGTGCATAAAAGTACCATTTCGCCTGGTCAAATTGCCAGCATGGGCTACGAGGTGGAGAATACGAAGGAGACTTAAGGATGATTGGAAAATGATCGCTGTCATGTAAGTTCGGGAGGACAGAAAAGGTGAAGTCGAGGACAGTTGAGGAAGAGCAGATGCAGAGATTGATGCAAGAGAAAGAATGAGTTCGAGGATCAAAATGGGTAGGAGTACCTGTATTTAAAACATGGAGGTGGAGAGAAGCAAGAAATGCCTCCAACTGAATGGCACGGGAGTCACAGTGTGACCCTCCCCAGAGAAAATGGTGTGCGTTAAAATCGCCAAGTAACAGAAGGGGTGGCGGCAAGGAAGAAACCAGAATATCAACATCTGGGATAGACAATGCCCGCGAAGGGGAGAGATATAAAGAACAGAGTGTATACCACTTATTCAAGTGGATACGGGCTGCAGTGTAATGTAGAGAAGAACGCACATAGAGCTGACGGTATGGAATACCAGTGCGTATAAGAAGAGCACTTTCATTAAAAGTTCCATCGGAAAAAGGATCCGATGAATATAACAAATCATAGCCCGAAAAGGGCCGGATAACAGCGGATTGTAATTTGGGTTCTTGCAAACAGACCCCAACAGGGAAAAACTGGGAGAGCAACACCTGAAGCTCACCCCGATTACCCCTGAGGCCTCGGATATTCCACTGCAAAAAAGCCATGATTTATGAAGAGAAAGATGCAAATCGAAGTTAGAGGTATCTATGGACTAGGGTTAGAAAAGTCCACGTGTGGAGGCAGCGGAAGACCTGTAATCAGAGAAGGAGGGGGACACTGTGAAAGAAGGAGGGATGTAGATGGAGAAGGGAGAGGAGGAGGAACCGGAGGTGGAGCGGTGTCCATCAACGTTCCAGTCTCTGTAATAAATTCTGCTATAGCTTCCAGTGTTTCGGAAGACAAAGATGCAGAAAGTGGGACTACATTAGAAATGGAAGGAGGAGGGTGAGCAACCATCAGGGAGACTAGAGACTGTACTATAGTAGAGGGCGAGGAGATGGAAGAGGAAACTGTCAAAGGGGCTTGGGAGGGGACAGGAGTGGAAGCGACCTGGGGAGGGGTGGTCAAGGAAGGAACTTGGGAGGGGACAGAGGATGATATTGAACGAGGAGGAGGATGAACCTCCACACACGTTACAGAACTAGTCAGAAGTGAAGAACCCGGCAATGGGGATTTTTTGCCGGACTTATGAGAAGAAGGTGGGCGGTGAGGATTGGGTGGTGGACGAGGGCGTGTAGACACAGAACTGAGCAAGTGAGTAGAGGAAGGGGTGTGGACAGTATGGGATGCCGAGGTAGGAACCTCGGAGCCAAGAACAGCAAAAGGATTCAAGACAGGGGTGACTGAGGATGGGGCGATTACAGAGGAAGCCGCGGAAGTTGGGACCCCAGAAGTGGGAGGACGTTTAGCAATGCGAGAATAGGAAATACAGGGAAGTCTCCCTTGAAGGCGTAGATGAGAGATGGCCATAGCGTATGAGAAGCCTTCGGGCCTCTTTGAGACAACAGATTTCCTGCTCATTTAGGTAAACCTGACAATGGCGAGAGTACGATGGATGCGCCTCATGACAGTTAAGGCAAGAGGGAGGTAGATTACAAGAAGAACTGGCATGGTTGTCGGCACCACAGACTGGGTATTCGGCCATGAACCTGCAATATTTCGCTGGATGACCAAAACGCCAGCAGTTTCTACACTGTTGTGGTGTAGGGGTCCCCTTTCGAACTTGTAACCGGTGACCTGCAATGTAGACCGAGGGTGGAAGTTCACGACAGTAAACTGTTAAACGAGCTATATTTCAAGGATAACGTCTTCGCTTACGAGCAGGGAGGACAAAAGTGTCAACTTTGAGGATAGGGAGGTCTTGGAGCTCAAGCTGCTCCAGAATGTCATCACCACATGTCTGGAAATTCCGTTGGACAATGGTATGGGGTAAAATGACAGTACCACTACAAGAATTGAGAGAATGTTTGTCAATAGTGATAGGAATAGTATCTATGGTTGTAAGGAGAGAAAGATCGCGAGCTTGGCCAGCATTCTGGACCATGATGTGAGTGCCGCTCTTGAGAGCGTGAAATGAGATATCTTTACCTACATGGCATAGGATAGCTTTACCAATACTATGATCGGAAAGATAGGTATTAGGAGAGGTCGGTCGTAGAGTAAAAAACTTTGTCCATCGAGTAGTGTGAAACAAAGTGTTTAAGGGGAGTGCGTGATGAGCTGGTCGTTTCTGAGATTAATGAGAAGGAAGTGTGGAATCGTCATGTAAGGGTCTTGGTCATTTGGATGTGGTACCGGAGGTGGTCCGACGTGTGATGGGCGGGCAATCCGAAAATTGCCGCACTGTAGAGGGAGAAGCCGAAATCAAGGTCAGAGAAGAGCGAAGGTCAGACATGTCAAAAAGGCCGGTCGGAACCCCGGTACTTGAAGCAGGTGACGAACCAGCAAGAGGTACAGGGGTATTGGAGGTGTCCGAAGAGTTGTCCATTAATGAGGTAGGGTCAGAACTGGGTGCGGTATCAGAAAGGGGCTCAGGGGTAGTAGGTTCATGGATTTGGTCAGCCATGGTTAGGTTACTTCTTTCTTTTTGTTTTTAAGAAAAAAAAAGAAAGAAGAAAAGAAAAGAAAAAGAAAAAAAAGAATAAAAAAAGGGGGGAACATGGAGGAATAGCTCCTAGGAGGAATGAAAGGGGTGTAAATCCCCCTCCGCGCCCAAGAGGACCTCAACACCGCAAGTAGTGCAGATGCTGCATGGAATCCGTGCCATACCCTACCCTACATGCCAGTAAACCAGGTAGGGACCTCGGAGCCAAGAACAGCAAAAGAATTCAAGACAGGGGTGACTGAGGATGGGGCGACCACAGAGGAAGCCACGGGAGTTGGGACCCCAGAAATGGGGGGACGTTTAGCAATGCAAGAATAGGAAATACAGGGGAGTCTCCCTTGAAGGTGTAGATGAGACACAGCCATAGCATATGAAAAGCCTTCCGTCTCTTTCTACACTGTTGCTGTGTAGGGGTCACATTTCGAACTTGTAAACGGTGGCCCGCAATGTAGACAAAGGGCGGAAGGTCACGGCAGTCGAAAATTAAGCGAGCAATATTGCCAGTGGGCAGGGAGGACAAAAGTGTCAACTTTGAGTATAGGAAGGTTCTGGAGCTCAAGCTGCACTAGAATGTCATCACCACAGTTTTGGAAATTCTGTTGCATAATGGTATGGGGTAGAATAACAGTGCCACTACAAGTGTTGAGAGAATGATGTTTTTCAATAGTGACAGGAGTAGCATCTATGGACGAAAGGTCAGCATTCTGGACCATAACGATGTGTGTGCCACTTTTGAGAGCATGAAAGGCGATGTCTTTGCCCACATGGTGCAGGAGTGCTTTATCAATATACTATGATTGGAAAGATAGGTAGAAGAAGAAGTTGGTATCAGCATAAAAAACTTAGTCCAGTGTGTAGTGTGAAATATAGCATTTAAGGGGAGTGCGTGACGAGCTGGTCGTTTCTGAGATGCATGAGAAGGAAGTAATGAAGTATCATCATGTACGGGTCTTGGGCGTTTAGAAGTGGGACCAGAATTGGTCCGTCATGGGACGGGTGAGCAACCTGAAAACTGCCGCACCATAGAGGGAGAAGCCGGAAGCAAGGTCAGAGAAGAGCGAAGGTCAGACATATCAAAAGGGCCTGTCGGTACCCCGGTACCTGAAGTAGGTGACGAACCGGCATCAACAAGAGGCACAGGGGTATTGGAAGTGTGTAAAGAGTGGTCCAATAATGAGGCCGGGTCAGAACAAGGTGCGGTAACAGGAAGGGGCCCGGGGGTAGTAGGTTCACAGATTGGGTTGTCCATGGTTAGGTTACTTCTTTCTTTTTGTTTTTTTATTTAAAAAAAGAAAAGAAAAAGAAAAAAAAGTGGGGAACGTGGAGGAATAGCTCCTAGGAGGAATGAAAGGGGCATAAATCCCCCTCTGCCCCCAAGAGGACCTCAGCACCGGCATAGAACCCATGCCATACCCTACCCTTCATGCCAGTAAACCAGCAATCCGGGATAGCAACTTCACATCTACCGAGCCACCTCGGCGGACTAAAGAAAGGGCAGCCGGACACCCGCCACAAAGCATACCTCCTTCGGCCACCACCCCTGGAATCCGAAAGGTGGCCTCCAGAGATACACCCGTCGCGCGAAAGACACCCAAAGCCACCCCCCGGGGAGACTGGAGATGGATCGGGACATCCCCAGGCGATCCAGATTCCACGGCAAACTACACCATTGCCAAGAACCTCAACGGAATGGGATGGACCATGGTACCCTTCCCCCTACCTAGGAACCAGAATGCCTGTGGAGAGAATCTCACAGGGTAAAAATGGGAAGAGAATAAGGGAGGGATGAGGAGGAAAGGGAAAAGGGAGGATGGGGAAGATGGAAAAGAGGAGAGGGGATTGGGGGGGAATTAGGTTCGGTCTGAGGAAGAAGACCAGGAGGTCCAATTCCTCAGACCAACAGCCTCTTTAGTGCGACAAAGAGCCCCCTTAAAGAGGTACTCACATAATTGTACTCATCTAATTGTGGTTGCAGGGGTCGAGACTCAGCTCCTGGCCCCGCCTTTCCCTGTCTGCTACTGGGTCTCTGCTCTCCCTGCTCCATGAGCTTTATC
The DNA here is from genome assembly GCA_009830355.1 of Cherax destructor. Lineage (NCBI taxonomy): Eukaryota > Metazoa > Arthropoda > Malacostraca > Decapoda > Parastacidae > Cherax > Cherax destructor. The sequence continues at coordinate 11,692 of WNWK01037717.1, read as the reverse complement.
ATACCTTGTCTTAAAACTATGTATGGTTCCTGCCTCCACTATATCTTTCTCTAGACTATTCCACTTCCTGACTACTCTGTGGCTGAAGAAATGCTTCCTAACATCCCTTTGACTCATCTGAGTCTTCAGCTTCCAGTTGTGTCCCCTTGTTTCTGTGTTCCCTCTCTGGAACATCCTGTCACTGTCTACCGTGTCAATTCCCCGCAGTATTTTGTATGTCGTTATCATGTCTCCTCTGACCCTTCTTTCCTCCAGTGTTGTTAGTCCTATTTCCCTCAACCTTTCTTCATAAGACAGACCCCTGAGTTGTGGAACTAACCTTGTCGCAAACCTTTGCACTTTCTCTAGTTTCTTTACGTGCTTGACCAGGTGTGGGTTCCAGACTGGTGCTGCATATTCTAGTATGGGCCTGACGTACACGGTATACAGTGTCTTGAAGGTATTGCTTTGTAAATGTCTGAGTCTTCCACAATCAATGGTTCCACAATGGGGACAGAGGTGTTGTAACTGTTGGTGCCCCTGGTTTCCCTGGCAGGGTGCTTTCCTTTAAGTGCTTCGGCAGAGTCGGCATCCCTGGGGGCAACTGTATCTTCACTGGTAATAATTCTGAATGCCCCCACTGTGTTGCCCTCTTCAATTCTCTTGCTCACCTGGACTCTGTTTTTTCACTGTCAGTGGAGTGAGTGGGGTTCTGATTCTCCCATTTTTGTATAGACGGGGAAGGCAAATGAGGTTATCAGCTCTAGAAAAGTCTCTTAAGGATTTAATAATCTTTTCCCTCTTTCCAGCACAACTAAGCAGACATTGCCAAAACGTAGCAAGCTGTGCCATGGCTTGAAGGTTGGTAGAGCATTTAGCATAGTGGAACCATATACATATATATATATATATATTTTTTTTTTTTTTTTTTCAACAAGTCGGCCGTCTCCCACCGAGGCAGGGTGACCCAAAAAGAAAGAAAATCCCCAAAAAGAAAATACTTTCATCATCATTCAACACTTTCACCACACTCATACATAATCACTGTCTTTGCACAGGAGCTCAGATACGACAGCTGAGAAAAGTCCCTCCCAGCTGTCACTATCTCAGACCCCTCCTTTAAAGTGCAGACATTGTACTTCCCATTTCCAGGACTCAAGTCCAACTAAATCAATTAACTGGTTTCCCTGAATCCCTTCACAAAATGTTACCCTGCTCACACTCCAACAGATCGTCATGTCCCAAAAACCATTCGTCTCCATTCACTCCTATCTAACACGCTCACACATGCTTGCTGGAGGTCCAAGCCCCTCACCCACAAAACCTCCTTTACCCCTTCCCTCCAACCTTTTCTTGGACGACCCCTACCCCTCCTTCCTTCCCCTACAGATTTATACGCTCTCCAAGTAATTCTACTTTGATCCATTCTCTCTAAATGACCAAACCACCTCAACAACCCCTCTTCAGCCCTCTGACAAATACTTTTAGTAACTCCACACCTTCTTCTAATTTCCACATTCCGAATTTTCTGCATAATATTTACACCACACATTGCCCTTAGACAGGACATCTCCACTGCCTCCAGCCTCCTCCTCGCTGCAGCATTTGCAACCCATGCTTCACACCCATATAAGAGTGTTGGTACCACTATACTTTCGTACATTCCCTTCTTTGCCTCCATGGATAACGTTTTTTGTCTCCACAGATACCTCAATGCACCACTCACCTTTTTTCCTTCATCAATTCTATGATTAACCTCATCCTTCATAAACCCATCCGCTGACACATCAACTCCCAAATATCTGAAAACATTTACTTCTTCCATAATCCCTCTCTCCAATGTGATATCCAATTTTTCTTTATTTAAATCGTTTGATACCCTCATCACCTTACTCTTATCTATGTTCACTTTTAACTTTCTACCTTTAAACACTCTCCCAAACTCGTCCACTAACCTTTGCAACTTTTCTTTAGAATCTCCCATAAGCACAGTATCATCAGCAAAAAGTAACTGTGTCAACTCCCATTTTGCATTTAATTCTCCATAATTTAATCCCACCCCTCTCCCCAACACCCTAGCATTTACTTCTTTTACATCCCCATCTATAAATATATTAAACAACCATGGTGACATTACACATCCCTGTCTAAGGCCTACTTTTACCGGGAAGTAATCTCCTCTCTCCTACACACCCCTAACCTGAGCCTCACTATCCTCATAAAAACTCTTTACAGCCTTCAGTAACTTACTACCTATTCCATACACTTGAAACATTTGCCACATTGCTCCCTATCCACTCTATCTATATATATATATATATATATATATATATATATATATATATATATATATATATATATATATATATATATATATATATATAATACATACATATATATATTGTGGGACCCATAGCCTCGGAAAAGTGGATAAAAAGGCTTCAAGGAAGAATATTTTGATTTCTTCCTGAAGCCATTTGAATATTCCACTTCAACAACCACCCCATCTTTTATTTTTTTATTTTTATCAATAGGTATATTTTATTACATAATATGGTACAAAAGATTTAAGAGATACATTGTTGATATAAAGATGGCATATACAGTACACAAGGTGTGAGAGATACATGTCTAGTACATATTGTTACATGTTTGACACTGGTTATAATGCGAAAATCTCATCCAGCTCCTCCGAGCTGGGGCGCGTTCCCAGAATACAGCATGCATTACCCCTCTGAACAGCAGCGCTGAGTCGCTGGAACAGAAAACTAGCTGCCCTGGGATATATATATATATATATATATATATATATATATATATATATATATATATATATATATATATATATATATATATATATATATATATATATATATATATATATAATATATATATATATATATATATATATATATATATATATATATATATATATATATATATATATATATATATATATATATATATATATATATATATATATATATTTATTCAGTGGACCCCCGGTTAACGGCCGGGGGGGTATATTTATTAACAACAGTATATATATTAACAACAGACATAGCCCCACTCCACAAAGGGAGAAGTAAAGCAATATCAAAGAACTACAGACCAATAGCACTAACGTCCCATATCATAAAATTCTTTGAAAGGGTTCTAAGAAGTAAGATCGCCACTCATCTAGATACCCATCAATTACACAACCCAGGTCGCTCCTGTCTGTCCCAACTACTGGACCACTACGACAAGGTTCTGGATGCTCTAGAAGACAAACAAAATGCAGATGTTATATACACAGACTTTGCAAAAGCCTTTGAGAAGTGTGACCATGGTGTAATAGCACACAAAATGCGTGATAAAGGAATAACAGGAAAAGTGGGTAGATGGATCTATAATTTCCTAACAAGTAGAACACAAAGAGTAGTAGTCAACAGTGAAAAGCTCTGGTCCACAAAGCACAGTACACGCTCCCATCCTGTTCCTCATCCTAATATCGGACATAGACAGGGATATAAGCCACAGTGCCGTGTCTTCCTTTGCAGATGACACCCGAATCTGTATGACAGTGTCCACCGTTGAAGACACTGCAAGACTCCAAGCAGACATAAACCAAATCTTTAAATGGGCTGCAGAAAACAATATGAAGTTCAATGATGAGAAATTTCAATTACTCAGATATGGAAAACTTGATGAAATTAAAATCTCATCGGAGTACAAAACAAATTCCCACCACACCATAGAGCGAAAAACAAATGTCAAAGACCTGGGAGTGATCATGTCAGAGGATCTCACCTTCAAGGACCATAACACCGTAGCAATCGCATCTGCTAGAAAAATGACAGGATAAATAATGAGAACCTTCAAAACCAGGGATACCAAGCCCATGTTGACACTTTTCAGGTCGCTTGTTCTATCTAAGCTGGAATATTGCTGCACACTAACTGCACCTTTCAAGGCAGGTGAAATTGCTGACCTAGAAAATGTGCAGAGAACCTTCACGGCACACATAACTGCAATAAACCACCTCAATTACTGGGAACACTTGAAGTTTCTAAACCTGTATTCTCTAGAATGCAGGCGGGTGCGATACATTATTATATACACGTGGAAAATTCTCGAGGGATTAGTACCAAACTTGCACACGAGAGTCACTCCCTACAAAAGCAAAAGACTCGGCAGGCGATGTAACATCCCCCCAATGAAAAGCAGGGGTGCCACTAGCATGTTGAGAGACAACACAATAAGTGTCAGGGGCCCAAGACTGTTCAACTACCTCCCAGCATACATCAGGGGGATTACCAACAAACCCCTGGCTGTCTTCAAGCAGGCACTGGACAGTCACCTAAAGTCGGTACCTGACCAGCCAGGCTGTGGTTCGTACGTTGGACTGTGTGTGGCCAGCAGTAACAGCCTGGTTGATCAGGCTCTGATCCAACATGAGGCCTAGTCACAGACCGGGCCGCATGGGTGTTGACCCCTGGAACTCTCTCCAGGTATACTCCAGGTATATAGAGTGCAAGTCCATGTGTAGTGTACTCCCCTCACTCCTCTCCCCTGGATACCCCCACCCAACAACCTGAACCTCCCTCACCCAAATCCCAGCAACACCCTTCAAGCCCCACCAGGCCACCACGGTCAAGTTCACTACCTTCCACACACCATACCCACCCAGCATGTCGTACTCCACTCCTACAGTCTACTTAGCCAGATGAATGCCAGTCAGGAGGAAGCGAGCAGCCAGGGAAATGGCACGGCTGGCAATACTAGGAGAGGCAAGTGTCAGTCGTGTTTACTGCTTCGTTGTCTCAACGCTAATGGTTTCCTCTGCAAACATGGTAGCTGCCCGGGTTCAGGATGTCCTCCTGTGGAAAGTGATAACCCAGAGCCACTTCAGGCACCTGAACCCACTCCAACAGATCTCATCTGGAAAAATAAACACATAAGCAGTATAATGTGATCCTTTATTGACAACGTTTCGCCCACGCAGTGGTATTTTATACCATTTATTTCCAGATCTCATCTCATCAGATAATATCTTGGAAGCAATTAAAGCAACAGGTACCAGGACACTCACACATATTCCCAAAACAGCCCACGCTGAGATGAGTTATTGATGTAGAGCCCCATGCGCAGATTCCATAGGTGAGGTAGGGGTAAATGAGTGAGTGATATAGGGTAAGGAGAGCTGGTTGTGGAACATAGTACCGTATCTTGGATAGTATTCCCACGGTCCTTGAGACTTTCTTGGAAATTTGTTGCATATGTGTATGAAATTTGAGGCCACTGTCAAGATGGATTCCTAAGAATTTTCCCTCTGTGAGTTTTGTGATAGGGGTCCCGTTTATCATTATGTTAAGTGGTGCGTTTGCAGCTCTGTTCCCAAACTGGATAAAATAGGTTTTATCAATGTTGAGAGTAAGTTTGTTGGTCATCATCCAGGTAGATATTTTCTGCAATTCAGTATTTACAGTGTTGGCTAGTATGTCTGGGCTTGGGTGCGAGATAACGTATGTAGTGTCATCTGCAAATAGTATGGGTTTGAGTAGTTGAGATGCATTTGGTAGGTCGTTAATGTAAATGAGAAAGAGAAGTGGGCCAAGAACACTTCCCTGTGGGACACCTACTGTAATAGTTTGCGCGGTAGAGCTAGCTCCATTTGTGTACACATATTGGTTTCTGTTGCTAAGGTATGATTTTAGGTAGTTGAGGGAGTGTCCTCTTATACCATAGTGTGATAATTTTAGGTGTAACAGATCATGGTCAACTGTAAAAGCTTTACGTAAATCAATGAAGATTCCCACTGGGATTTCTTTTTTCTCAAGAGCGGTGTAAATTATTTCTAACATGTGTATAATGGCATCATTTGTATTTTTATTAGGCCTGAATCCAAATTGACAGTGGTTGAGTACGTTGTTGGAGGAGAGGTAGGAATATATTTGTCTATGAATTAATTTTTCAAAGATTTTAAAGAGAAAGGGTAAGTTAGATATCGGCCTGTAGTTATTCAGGTCTGTTTGATCTCCTCCTTTATGTATGGGGGTGACCCTCGCTATTTTGAGTATTGATGGATTTGTTAAAGAGTGTTGCAATAATTGGTGAGAAAACTTTAGAGGCTTTTTTGTATATAAAAGGTGGTAAGTTATTTAGGTCACCTGCTTTGTTTTTTTATGTGTTGATTATAAGTGAAACTTCTATTGGGTTGGTTGGGGCTAGGAATAGTGTGTTCGGATAGGTGCCAGTGAGATAGTCGTTAGGTGGAGTGTTTGAACTTGGGATTTTGCTTGCCAGCTTTTTACCTATGGTGGAGAAGAAATCATTGAGTTTGTTTGCTGTATCAATAGGTGGGAGTAGGGGTTCATCTGGTTTTGTTAGCTTGATTGTTCTGTTTGTGGATATCTTTTTAGTTGTTGTTGTAGTTGTACACAATCCTCCAGATGCAACTTCCGAGCATTTCCGGGAGCAGCTTTTGAAAACTGACCACTGTCTGGAATATCTCCCAACTCCCGCTCTACTAGGAGATTTCAACTTGAGACACCTAAAATGGAGGAGTGTAGCAAATAATATTTTAACAGAGATCACCCTAGGAGGCAGCTCAGATGAAAATTCACACATACATGAGATATTAAATCTCTGCACCAAATTCACCTTAAACCAGCAAATATTAGAGCCTACAAGACTAGAAAATACGCTGGACCTCATCTTCACTAACAACGACGATCTGATATGTAATGTTACCGTATCAAACACAATACACTCAGATCACAACATAATAGAGGTACAGACATGTATGCACAGGGCTCCTGACCAGCAAAATGTGATCAGTCATGAGGGTGTCTTCACAAAATTCAATTTCAATAACAAAAACGTACAATGGGAACAAGTCAATCATGTCCTAAATGAAATAAGCTGGGAAGATATCCTAAACAACACAGATTCGAACCATTGCCTAGAAAAAATAAACTCTGTGGTTCTTGAGTTCTGCTTAAGGCACATTCCATTAAGAAAAAGAAAGAGAAGATGTAAACTAGAAAGAGACGCTCCCTATATAGACGAAGGCGAAGAGTCATAGAGCTGCTGAGAGGGGCCAATATATCTGAAATACGAAGAGAGGCACTGGTTAGTGAAATTGCAAATATCAAACTTAAGCTGAAGGAATATTACAGGAGACAACAATCGCAGGAAGAACTAAAAGCCATAAAAGAAATTGAAAAAAAAATACTTCTTCTCTTATGCCAAATCTAAGTGAAAAACAACATCCAGTATTGGGCCCCTGCTTAGGCAAGATGGGACACACACAGATGACAGCCAAGAAATGAGATACTAAAGTACCAATACGACTCAGTGTTCAGTGAGCCGCTGCCCAGACTAAGGATCGACAATCCAAATGAATTCTTTATGAATGAGACCCAAAATTGGTCATCTCAAAAATCTCTGAAAAGGCAATTAGTGACATGCCAATGCACTCTGCCCCAGGCCCAGACTCATGGAACCCCGTGTTCATCAAGAACTGCAAGAAGCCCCTGTTGCGTGCCTTCAGCATTCTATGGAGAGGGAGCATGGACACTGGGGTCATCCCACACTCACTAAAAACAACAGACATAGCCCCACTCTACAAAGGTGGCAGTAAAGCAATTGCAAAGAACTACAGACCGATAGATCTAACATTCCATATCATAAAAATATTTGAAAGGGTTCTAAGAAGCAAGATCGCTAACCACCTAGATACCCATCAGTTACACAACCCAGTGCAACATGGGTTTAGAGCAGGTCGCTCCTGCCTGTCCCAGCTACAGGATCACTGACAATGTCCTGGATGCTGTAGTGGATAAACAAAATACAGATGTAGTATACACAGACTTTGCTAAAGCTTTCGACAAGTGTGACCATGGAGTAATAGCACACAAGATGCGTGATAAAGGAATAACAGGAAAAGTTGGTATATGGATCTATAACGTCCTGCCAAATAGAACACAAAGAGTAATAGTAAACAGAGTAAAGTCTGAGGCAACTACTGTGAAAAGCTCTGTTCCAAAAGGCACAGTACTCGCTCCTATTCTATTCCTCATCCTTGTATCTGACATAGACAGAGATGTAAGCCATAGCTCCATGTCTTCCTTTGCAGATGACACACGGATTGCCATGATAGTGACCTCCATCGAAGACACTGCAAGACTCCAAGTGGACATAAACCAAATTTTCAAATGGGCCACTCAAAACAATATGAAGTTCATTGAAGAGAAATTTCAACTACTCAGATATGGAAAACTAGAGGAAATTAAAACTGGATCAGGGTATACGACAAATTCTAACCATACAATAGAGCGAAAAGTAAAGTGAAGGACCTGGGAGTGATAATGTATGGGGATCTCGCCTTTAAAGACCACAATAATGTATCTACCGCATCTGCTAGGAAAATGATAGGATGGATAATGAGAACCTTCAAAACTATGGACGCCAAGCCCATGATGATTCTCTTCAAATCGCTTGTTCTCGCTAGGCTTGAATATTGCTGTACACTAACTGCCCCTTCAAGGCATGGGAAATTGCTGACCTTTAGAGTGTACAAACGACTTTCACGGCACACATAAGTACGATAAGGCACCTAAATTACTATGAACGGTTGAAGGCCCTTGATCTGTATTCCCTGGAGCACAAACGAGAGAGATACATGATAATATTCACTTGGAAAATTATAGAGGGATTAGTACCAAACCTGCACACGAAAATCACTCCCTATGAAAGCAAAAGACTCGGCAGGATATGCAATATTCCCCTGATGAAAAGCAGAGGCGCCACGAGTACACTGAGACAACATAATAAGTGTCCGGGGCCCAAGATTGTATAACTGCCTCCCAGCATACATAAGAGAGATTAACAATAGACCCCAGGCTGTCTTCAAAAAAGCACTGGACAGGCACTTAAAATCAGTACCTGACCAACCGGGCTGTGGTTTATACATCAATTTGCGTGTGGCCAGCAGTAACAGCCTGGTTGATCAGACCCTGATCCACCATGAGGTCTGGTCTCAGACCGAGCCACAGGGGCGTTGACCCCCAAAACTCTCTCCTGGTAAACTCCAGGTAAACTTTGTACGTATTATAATTGTAAATATAATAACAAAAAGACACAATACCGTGACTGGAACAATACACACACAACCCGCACATATAAAAGAGAGGAGATTACGACGACGTTTCGGCTCCTCTCTTTTATATGTGCGGGTTGTGTGTGAATTGTAAATATGCTGGAAAAATAATCTAAATCTTCTTCTTTCAACAAACCGGCCGTATCCCATCAAGGAAGGGTGACCCAAAAAGAAAAACAAAAGTTTCAATTTTTAACTTTAGTAATGTATACAGGAGAAGGGGTTACTACCCCCTTTGCCCCAGCATGTTAGTTGCCTCTTATTACATTCATGGCTTACGGAGGAAGAATTCTGTTCCACTTCCCCACAGAGATAAGAGGAAATAAACATGAACAAGAACTAGTAAGAAAATAGAAGAAAACCCAGAGGGGTGTGTATATATATGCTTGTACATGAATGTGTAGTGTGACCTAAGTGTAAGTAGAAGTAACAAGACGTACCTGAAATCTTGCAAAATTATCTAAATATAAACACAAAAATAGAAAATATGGAATACTAAAACACAAATAAAGTAATAAAAAATAAGCAGGGCACTCAGTATGTGATATGAGATTATTACACTGAAATTGTAATATGTTTCAATCTTTAGAGAATGTTAATTTGCCGGAACTGTAGCAACACAAGGGAAAAATTATTTTTTGAATAATGGAGCAAATTTTTTTTTAAAGAAAGAAAAAAAACTTTCATTATCGTTCAACACTTTCACCATCATTCATATATAATCACTGTCTCTGCAGAGGCGCTCAGATATAACAGTGAAGAACAAAATAACAGTAAAAATTACGAATAATATCTGCTGCAGAACAAATAAAATACAATACCTGGAGTCTACCTGGAGAGAATTACAGGGGTCAACGCCCCCACGGCCCGGTCTGTGACCAGGCCTCCTGTTGGACCAGAGCCTGATCAACCAGGCTGTTACTGCTGGCCGCACGCAGTCCAACGTACGAACCACAGCCCGGCTGATCAGGTACCGACTTGAGGTGCCTGTCCAGTGCCTGCTTGAAGACAGCCAGGGGCTTGTTGGTAATCCCCCTGATGTATGCTGGGAGGCAGTTGAACAATCTTGGGCCCCTCACACTTATTGTGTTGTCCCTCAACGTGCTAGTGGCATCCCTGCTTTTCATTGGGGGATGTTACATCGCCTGCCGAGTCTTTTGCTTTCGTAGGGAGTGATTTTTGTGTGCAAGTTTGGTACTAAGCCCTCGAGAATTTTCCATGTGTATATAATAATGTATCTCTCCCGCCTGCGTTCTAGAGAGTACAGGTTTAGGAACTTCAAGCGTTCCCAGTAGTTGAGGTGGTTTATCGCACTTATGCGTGCGGTGAAGGTTCTCTGCACATTTTCAAGGTCAGCAATTTTACCCGCCTTGAAAGGTGCAGTTAGTGTGCAGCAATATTCCAGCCTAGATAGAACAAGCGATCTGTAAAGTGTCAACATGGGCTTGGCATCCCTGGTTTTGAAGGTTCTCATTATCCATCCTGTCATTTTTCGAGCAGATGCAATTGCTACATTGTTATGGTCCTTGAAGGTGAGATCCTCTGACATGATCACTCCCAGGTCTTTGACATTAGTTTTTCGCTCTATTGTGTGGTTGGAATTAGTTTTGTACTCCGATGAGATTTTAATTTCTTCACGTTTTCCGTATCTGAGTAATTGAAATTTCTCATCATTGAACTTCATATTGTTTTCTGCAGCCCATTTAAAGATTTGGTTTATGTCTGCTTGGAGTCTTGCAGTGTCTTCAACGGTGGACACTGTCATACAGATTCGGGTGTCATCTGCAAAGGAAGACACAGCACTGTGGCTTATATCCCTGTAGTGTCTGATATGAGGATGAGGAATAGGATGGGAGCAAGTACTGTGCCTTGTGGAACAGAGCTTTCACAGTAGCTGCCTCAGACTTTACTCTGTTGACTACTACTCTTTGTGTTCTACGTGTTAGAAATTATAGATCCATCTACCAACTTTTCCTGTTATTCCTTTGTCACGCATTTTGTGTGCTATTACACCATGGTCACACTTGTCAAAGGCTTTTGCAAAATCTGTGTATATAACATCTGCATTCTGTTTATCTTCTAGAGCATCCAGGACCTTGTCGTAGTGGTCCAGTAGTTGGGACAGACAGGAGCGGCCTGCTCTAAACCCATGCTGTCCTGGGTTGTGCAATTGATGGGTATCAAGATGGGTGGCGATCTTGCTTCTTAGAACCCTTTCAAAGATTTTTATGATATGGGACGTTAGCGCAATTGGTCTGTAGTTCTTTGCTATTGCTTTACGCCCCCTTGTGGAGCGGGGCTATGTCTGTAGTTTTTAGTAGCTGCGGGACGATCCCAGTGTCCATGCTCCTCTCCATAGGATGTTAAAAGCATGTGATAGGGCTTTTGCAGTTCTTGATGAACACGGAGTTCCATGAGTCTGGGCCTGGAGCGGAGTGCATGGGCATATCATTTATTGCCTTTTCGAAGTCATTTGGTGTCGTTATGATGTCAGAAAGGCATGTGTCTGTCAAGTTCTGTGGCACTCTCATAAAAAAATCATTTAGGTTTTCGATTTTCAGTCTGTTT
>WNWK01037716.1:0-18334 GCA_009830355.1 Cherax destructor | reverse complement strand
CACGTTGAGAGACAGCACAATAAGTGTCAGGGGCCCAAGACTGTTCAACTGCCTCCCAGGACTGACTTTCTTGGGTTATCCTGGATGGCTAACCTTCCGGGGTTAAAAATCCGAAGAAATCTTAACATACAAAGGAGGATGACAAAGTTGATCCCATGTATCGGAAATCTTTCCTAGGAGAATAGACTGAGGGCTCTGAATCTGCACTCTCTAGAATGGAGTAGAATTAAGGGGGATATGATTGAGGTGTATAAATGGAAAACAGGAATCAATAAAGGGGATGTAAATAGCGTGCTAAAAATATCCAGCCAAGACAGGACTCGCAGCAATGGTTTCAAGATGGAAAAATTCAGATTCAGGAAGGATATAGGAAAACACTGGTTTGGTAATAGAGTTGTGGATGAGTGGAACAAACTCCCGAGTACCGTCATAGAAGCTAAGACGTTGTGTAGTTTTAAAAATAGGTTAGATAAATACATGAGTGGGTGTGAGTCGGACCTGACTAGCTTGTGCTAGTAGATCTGATGCCGTGCTCCGTGAATATGACCTGACTAGGTTGAGTCATTGGCTTAAGCCGGTAGGAGACTTGGACCTGCCTCGCATGGGCCAGTAGGTCTGCTGCAGTGTTCCTTATTATGCTCTTATGTATCGTACGTACGTACTTAGAACAGGTTCACTATCTCCGTCAAAAGATCTTCTGAGTTGCTGGTGTAGTTACATTTTGTTAAGTCTATTATCAGAGACATTCCGTATATTTAGCACACAACGAAAAGTGGCAAAATATAGTTTTACGAACGACAAGATGATACAATGCTCCCAGTTTGAGTCCAAGCAGAGGAAATTGACGAATATGTTAGGAATAACTGAAGCTGGCACCCGAAGTGGAGACGGACTGACCGGGGGAATTTACTCTCTGAGTGGGTGGGAATATCCTCAGTGCAACATACACTCTGGCGTCAACCACAGCTTCGTCGTTACCTCGAGAACCAACTAGAATTATCCTCAACCTTCAGCGAGAGCGAATTCATTGTATCCGCCACTGGTTAGTAGTTTACTTATCATGTGAAATTCAAGCTTCACACCTGAATGAGCCTCACACCTGTATGAGCCTCACACCTGTATGAGCCTCACACCTGTATGAGCCTCACACCTGTATGAGCCTCACACCTGTATGAGCCTCACACCTGTATGAGCCTCACACCTGTATGAGCCTCACACCTGTATGAGCCTCACACCTGTATGAGCCTCACACCTGTATGAGCCTCACACCTGTATGAGCCTCACACCTGTATGAGCCTCACACCTGTATGAGCCTCACACCTGTATGAGCCTCACACCTGTATGAGCCTCACACCTGTATGAGCCTCACACCTGTATGAGCCTCACACCTGTATGAGCCTCACACCTGTATGAGCCTCACACCTGTATGAGCCTCACACCTGTATGAGCCTCACACCTGTATGAGCCTCACACCTGTATGAGCCTCACACCTGTATGAGCCTCACACCTGTATGAGCCTCACACCTGTATGAGCCTCACACCTGTATGAGCCTCACACCTGTATGAGCCTCACACCTGTATGAGCCTCACACCTGTATGAGCCTCACACCTGTATGAGCCTCACACCTGTATGAGCCTCACACCTGTATGAGCCTCACACCTGTATGAGCCTCACACCTGTATGAGCCTCACACCTGTATGAGCCTCACACCTGTATGAGCCTCACACCTGTATGAGCCTCACACCTGTATGAGCCTCACACCTGTATGAGCCTCACACCTGTATGAGCCTCACACCTGTATGAGCCTCACACCTGTATGAGCCTCACACCTGTATGAGCCTCACACCTGTATGAGCCTCACACCTGTATGAGCCTCACACCTGTATGAGCCTCACACCTGTATGAGCCTCACACCTGTATGAGCCTCACACCTGTATGAGCCTCACACCTGTGAGCCTCCCTGTAGCCTCACACCTGTATGAGCCTCACACCTGTCATGAGCCTCACACCTGTATGAGCCTCACACCTGTATGAGCCTCACACCTGTATGAGCCTCACACCTGTATGAGCCTCACACCTGTATGAGCCTCACACCTGTATGAGCCTCACACCTGTATGAGCCTCACACCTGTATGAGCCTCACACCTGTATGAGCCTCACACCTGTATGAGCCTCACACCTGTATGAGCCTCACACCTGTATGAGCCTCACACCTGTATGAGCCTCCACCGTAGACTCACCCCTGTATGAGCCTCACACCTGTATGAGCCTCACACCTGTATGAGCCTCACACCTGTATGAGCCTCACACCTGTATGAGCCTCACACCTGTATGAGCCTCACACCTGTATGAGCCTCACACCTGTATGAGCCTCACACCTGTATGAGCCTCACACCTGTATGAGCCTCACACCTGTATGAGCCTCACACCTGTATGAGCCTCACACCTGTATGAGCCTCACACCTGTATGAGCCTCACACCTGTATGAGCCTCACACCTGTATGAGCCTCACACCTGTATGAGCCTCACACCTGTATGAGCCTCACACCTGTAGTATGAGCCTCACACCTGTATGAGCCTCACACCTGTATGAGCCTCACACCTGTATGAGCTCTTCCCACACCTGTATGAGCCTCACACCTGTATGAGCCTCACACCTGTATGAGGCCTCACACCTGTATGAGCCTCACACCTGTATGAGCCTCACACCTGTATGAGCCTCACACCTGTATGAGCCTCACACCTGTATGAGCCTCACACCTGTATGAGCCTCACACCTGTATGAGCCTCACACCTGCATGAGCCTCACACCTGTATGAGCCTCACACCTGTATGAGCCTCACACCTGTATGAGCCTCACACCTGTATGAGCCTCACACCTGTATGAGCCTCACACCTGTATGAGCCTCACACCTGTATGAGCCTCACACCTGTATGAGCCTCACACCTGTATGAGCCTCACACCTGTATGAGCCTCACACCTGTGAGCTTGAGAGCCTCACACCTGTATGAGCCTCACACCTGTATGAGCCTCACGACCCTGTATGAGCCTCACACCTGTATGAGCCTCACACCTGTATGAGCCTCACACCTGTATGAGCCTCACACCTGTATGAGCCTCACACCTGTATGAGCCTCACACCTGTATGAGCCTCACACCTGTATGAGCCTCACACCTGTATGAGCCTCACACCTGTATGAGCCTCACACCTGTATGAGCCTCACACCTGTATGAGCCTCACACCTGCTATGAGCTCACCTGAGAGCCTCACACCTGTATGAGCCTCACACCTGTATGAGCCTCACACCTGTATGAGCCTCACACCTGTATGAGCCTCACCCTGTAGCCCACCTGTAGCCTCACACCTGTATGAGCCTCACGCCTGTATGAGCCTCACGCCTGTATGAGCCTCACGCCTGTATGAGCCTCACGCCTGTATGAGCCTCACGCCTGTATGAGCCTCACGCCTGTATGAGCCTCACGCCTGTATGAGCCTCACGCCTGTATGAGCCTCACGCCTGTATGAGCCTCACGCCTGTATGAGCCTCACGCCTGTATGAGCCTCACGCCTGTATGAGCCTCACGCCTGTATGAGCCTCACGCCTGTATGAGCCTCACGCCTGTATGAGCCTCACGCCTGTATGAGCCTCACGCCTGTATGAGCCTCACGCCTGTATGAGCCTCACGCCTGTATGAGCCTCACGCCTGTATGAGCCTCACGCCTGTATGAGCCTCACGCCTGTATGAGCCTCACGCCTGTATGAGCCTCACGCCTGTATGAGCCTCACGCCTGTATGAGCCTCACGCCTGTATGAGCCTCACGCCTGTATGAGCCTCACGCCTGTATGAGCCTCACGCCTGTATGAGCCTCACGCCTGTCTGGACCTATATGAGCCTCACACCTGTCTGGACCTGTATGAGCCTCACACCTGTCTGGACCTGTATGAGCCTTGTTGGGAATTATGAGTTACCTGTATGGGCCTCACCAACACTTACATACAAATAATCTCAACGGGAGGTGACCACCAACATTATTTACCGCAGTTACCCCCGCGAGGCCAACTATGGTGCTAATGTGAGAATCGTGAGAAGGATGTACATAGCCTATGTTAGGTCCTTAATTGATTATGCTGCTCCCATGTTGATATTAGCTAGAGAAAGTTCTCTCCGACCCTTGGAGTTAATGCAAAATGAAGCTCTCAGAATTATTCTTGGCTGTTCCAAATCTACAAAGGTTCTTAATAAGAGGAAGGATCTTGGTATTTCTAGTATCAGTGATAGGATTGTTGAGATTAACACTGTACTTGGTATTAGAATGTTAAGAAATGAACCAGACACTGTCACAATGAATCTTACTAAATGTCTAGAAGTAAATACTCACAGATCGAAATGGATTGTGAAAACATGCAATTACATTAAGTTTTACAACCTGCATGAATTGTATCACTGTAGGCAACAAGAGCATTTCACCCCTCCATGGAAGATGTGTTCATTTAATATCACATACCTGTAAGTCCCTCCCAAGAAGCTCATTGCTAGTAATCCCTTCCTTAAATCACTTGTTAAAGCAACTGCTCAAGAAGAAATTTCTCGCCTAGCTGGTAGTAATAAGTAATCCCTTCCTTAAATCACTTGTTAAAGCAACTGCTCAAGAAGAAATTTCTCGCCTAGCTGGTAGTAATAAGTTATCTCAAGTTATATACACTGATGGATCTAAACAGGAGTCTTCTGGCAGGGCTGCATCTGCTCTGGTTGCCACCTCCCTAGTTAAGAACAATAATAAATCTGTTGAAGTTGGCATAAGAATTAACAACTGGGCGTCTACACTGCAAACTGAATTGTTTGCAATCCTAATGGCACTAAAGCTAACTTATGACACTGAGCTTGACTCTATCATCATTACTGATTCTATGTCATCATTGAAGGCTCTTGACTCATATAATGACTAACAGCATGCTCATTGGAGAAGCCAGGTATAGATACTCAAAAATCCGGGACAAAGGAATTAATGTACAATTGCTATGGATCCCATCACATATTGGATTACTCTTTCATGATTAGAGTTGATATGTTAGCCAAGAAGAGTACCCAGAAAGAGAATGTAGAATATAACTTTGGTATATCTGTGTCTAGCATTAGGAATAATATTAGGAGAGAAGTCAATAATGAAAATGATTGCTATAGGAATGCAGTTAGAAGCCTGAGTAGATCTATAACCCACTATGATAACATGAACATAGATAAGCATGTTTATGGAGCAACTTGCAATGTGAACAGACTGACTGATGTTGTAGTGGCCAGGCTTAGGCTTGGCTATAAGTACTTCTGGCAGTTTGGGAGACACACATGATGATCAAACTAAATGCAAATTATGTGATCAGGCATATGGTCACTGTCTTGAACACTATGTGCTTAATTGTCCACTTATTGAGGAATATAGAGATAGACAGTATAATAACCTATGTGGCATGTCAAGATATCTTATTAATGAAAATAAGATACCAGATATTCTAAGCAAATTCCCTAAATTTGTTTGTAACAGATAAGTGAACTGTAGATATAAATCCATATGTACAATTGTTAACCCTTTCGGGGCCTTGTGCCTAGGCCTTTTGTGTATCCATATGCTCTTGCGCTACCATCCACAGGATGGATATGGGGTGCACAATAAACTAGCCACTTCGGTGGCAACATCTAATCCCCCACATAGGCGTGTGGGAAAACTTAAACCACTCCTGGTCGCACCTAGTGTTTCCTCCGATATCTCACTCGCTCTAGACACATCTATCCTAGACCAGTATTATAAATTAGAGTAGATGGCACCAGTACGTACGATACTACAATAGTTGTGGACTGTATGTGTAAATGGACTGATTGGAAAGAGGGAGGAAGAGAGTACACACACCAACACGATAAGACCATCACTTACCCAATATTATTGATGGTCACTGGAGATCGTTGACGCACCCACAGTACCTGTCCTATTATAACACCTAACTGGCCAGCTATGGGTTTGATATAATAAGAAAGGTTACTAACTGTGGGTGAGGAGGTAGCATTCCTTGTCTTATTTCCTCCTCCGACTTTGATATCCTGTCAAATCGATACGGTTCCTTTTCAGCAGGACGCAGGACGATGGTATCAGTTGGTTTGTCCTGATTTAGGAGTTAGGAGCCGTGACTCCGTAAAACCTTCAGGGACTGGGCCATGAGGTTGACATGTGCTCAGTCGGGGAATGGTGACTTTTATCACTTCACCCATTCCCTTAACTTAAGGTTATTATCACTAATTTCTCCACCGTTCACAAGGTGACTTAATGTCCCACTAATTTACACTCGTTAGAAGTTGATCTATTAAGATCTGAGCCAGATGAGTAGATTTCTCCCACCGAACAGAGGCGTCGCGTCGCTCACTATTTAACAAATTCACCACCCTATTATAGTGGTTTCCCGGACTTGATGTCCCTCATTATGCAGTGAGAACGATTACGACACTTCCTATTGTAAAGTGGGGCCACTAATCCCGCTTCAGCCTTCGTAAACGGCAAATTCCTGACCTCATTCTAGTCAGATACCCATGCCATTTGGGTATACCCATGCGACTCCTCCACGACCACTGCCTACCCATGCCACGGCCTATGCCATCCTCTCCCCTCTAGGACCCGGCGCATGGCAGAGCTTCTCTGTTGGTTCTCTTTTCACACTCAGTTAAATTTTAAACCAACCGCAACACATTAATGATACCTATTCACATTGGAAAGTTTATCCAGTATATTTTTTGGGAAAATGCCCATATTTTCCACAAGCCTCACACCTATCTGGACCTGTATGAGCCTCACCTGTGTCTGGACCTGTATGAGCCTCACTCTTGTGTCTGAACCTGTATGAGCCTTACACCTGAGTCTGGACCTGTATGAGCCTCACACCTGTGTCTGAAAATAAACAAGATAACACTAGAAAAAATATTGCAAGTAGAGAATCTAAATTAACATTGAATCTGCAATTAAAGCACAAGTCTCTGAATAATACAAGGTTACTATCGACTGAGAAAATGTCTCAAACACTCGCAAATGTCTTTATATATATATATATATATATATATATATATATATATATATATATATATATATATATATATATATATATATATATATATATATATATATATATATATATATATATATATATATATATATATATATGTCTTTAAGCTGGTGAGGAGGTGGTGGTGGAGTGGAAGAGGTGGTGGTGGAGTGGAGGCGGTGGTGGCATTCTTGGCTGGCTTCACACCTCACAATCGTCAAATTCTCGAAGAAATCTGCACTTTCACGGTGGACTACACACAGTATGCTTTAAAAACATTGATGCACGGGTATGATGAAGCCTTCCTGGGGTCTTGACCTGCTATGTGAGCTGAAAAATTATGATAGAACCCGGTATACAGGTGGAATATGCCACATGTGGTTGATGGCAGTGTGTGGGTCGACCTACCTGGAGTAGGGAGCTTGCTGGCTGGTGAGCGGCTGGCTGGCACGCTCAACACCACTAGTCACTTGAATATTCTAAGCCAGGCTGGCTTAAAAACCCACAAAATACCACAGGAATGGTATTAGCACTCAGAACAGCTATGAACTGGGAGCACAAAGCGATGGTGAAGACTGGAACTCAACATGGCTTGCTTGACTTACTTCTCTCAGTCAACTGGTTGGCTTGCTGGCTTAAGCCCTTCACACAGGCTCGGATAGCTTGAAATCTGTAATTATGAGCACAGCAAGTTGGGAAGCTGGCTTGGCAGGCTAGGCTGGCTCAGGACTTAGGCAGGCTGGGTGGCTTAGGCTCTCCCCCCAAACTGGCTTACTGGCTTGGCTAATTTTGCATAACCCGGATCTACTTCTTGAAGGTTGGCAAAACAGCAAATACACATGTAGGAACTAACCAGGTGTGTAGACAGGCTGAGATATACTGACTTGGTGTAGTATGCAGGTTGGTAGCTGGCATCTCTCTGCAGGCCTCTACCTGGAGTCTACCTGGAGAGAATTCCAGGGGTCAACGCCCCCGCGGCCCGGTCTGTGACCAGGCCTCTTGTTGGACCAGAGCCTGATCAACCAGGCTGTTACTGCTGGCCGCACGCAGTCCAACGTACGAACCACAGCCCGGCTGATCAGGTACCGACTTGAGGTGCCTGTCCAGTGCCTGCTTGAAGACAGCCAGGGGCTTGTTGGTAATCCCCCTGATGTATGCTGGGAGGCAGTTGAACAATCTTGGGCCCCTCACACTTATTGTGTTGTCCCTCAACGTGCTAGTGGCACCCCTGCTCTTCATTGGGGGAATGTTACATCGCCTGCCGAGTCTTTTGCTTTCGTACGGAGTGATTTTTGTGTGCAAGTTTGGTACTAAGCCCTCGAGAATTTTCCATGTGTATATAATAATGTTGCCCTGGGTTGTGGAACTGATGGGTATTTAAGTGGGTGACGATCTTGCTTCTTGGAACACTTTCAAAGATTTTTATGATGTGGGGACATTAGTGCCCTTATTTGTGTCTGGTCACAAAATGTCCGCCAGCTCGTAGAAGATTATCTCCGTATATCACCGTAATCATCAGGATTATGCGCACACCGGTGCCACCATTTGTTGGGTGGGTGTTCTGGAGATATGGACAGTCGTAGTGAAACACAAGGCGGTTGATAACTATATGAGGGGAGCCCAGCGGCCTATACCTTTTCTAGTCTGGCATAACAGGAACTGAGAGGGTATGCCTGAGGCCCAACACTCACATGAGCAGGGACTCGTGATGTCACAGCTAGCTAGTGAGCCTAGCTGAGCAGGGATCATATATATAATATAGCTGATACTAACTACGATATACTACACAAGTATATTACATAGGGATTCAGTAACACTACTGACACTTGTGTCTGGACCTGTATGACACACCTGTGTCTGGACCTGTATGAGGTCCAGACACAAATAATGGCACTAATGTCCCCACATCATAAAAATCTTTGAAAGTGTTCCAAGAAGCAAGATCGTCACCCACTTAAATACCCATCAGTTCCACAACCCAGGGCAACATGGGTTTAGAGCAGGTCGCTCCTGCCTATCCCAACTATTGGAATACTATGACATGGTCTTGGATGCTCTGCAGGACAAACAAAATGCAGATGTATTATACACAGACTTTGCGAAAGCCTTCGACAAGTGTGATCATGGTGTAATAGCACACAATGCGTGATAAAGGAATAACAGGAAAAGGTAGTATATGGATCCATAACTTCCAAACAAATAGGACACAAAGAGTAACAGTAAACAGTGTAAAGTCATAGACAGCTACAGTGAAAAGCTCTGTTCCACAAGGTACAGTACTCGCTCCAAACCTGTTCCTCATCCTCATATCTGACATAGATATGAGGATATGCATGACAGTGTCACCCACCGAAGACACTGCAAGTCTCCAAGCGGGCATAAACCAAATCTTTAAATGGGCTGCAGAAAACAATATGAAGTTCAATGAAGGAAATTTCGATTACTCCGCTATGAGAACTCAAGGAAATTAAAACTGTATAGGAGTTAAAACAAATTCCAACCACACAATAGAGCGAAAAACTAATGTGAAGGACCTGGGAGTGATAATGTCAGAGGATGTCATTTTCAAGGATCACAACAATGTATCTACCACATCTGCTAGGAAAATGATAGAATGGATAATGAGAACCTTCAAAACTAGGGATGCCAAGCCCATGAGGATTCTCTTCAAATCGCTTGTTCTCTTGCCTGGAATATTGCTGTACACTAAGGGCCCCTTTCAAGGCAGGCGAAATTGTAGACCTGGAAAATAAACAGAGAACTTTCACATCACGTATATGTACGATAAAGCACCTAAATTAGTGGGAACAGTTGAAGTCCCTTGATTTGTACTCCCGGGAATGCAGGCGAGAAAGATACATGATAATATACAGTTGGAAAATTCTAGAGGGACTAGTCCCAAATATGCACACGAAAATCACTCCCTACGAAAGCAAAAGACTGCAGGAGATACATTCCCCCAATGAAAAGCAGGAGCGCCACGAGTACACAGAGACAACACAGTAAGTGTCAGGGGCTCAAGACTGTTCAACTGCCTCCCAGCATACATAAGGGGGATTACCGATAGACCCCTGGCTGTCTTCAAGAAGGCACTGGACAGGCACCTAAAGTCAGTACCTGACCAGCCAGGCTGTGGTTCGTATGTTGGTTTACGTACGGCCAGCAGTAGCAGCCTGGTTGATCAGGTCCTGATCCACAGGGGGCGTTGACCCCCGGAATACCCTCCAGGTAGATAGACATTAAGATTTTTATTTTTTTAAAGAAATGTTCATAGATAGAATGGCTTAACTTATGCACTATGACATAAAAAAATAAACTCTTAAATAATTTAATTAATTTGGTTTCAGACTTGGGAAGAAAGTAGCAGCCATGAATTTCCTGGATGATAACAGTGTAAAGGTGAAGGCGTACATTGAGCTTAAAAAGCCTGAAGTGAGAAGGTTCTCCATCACTCCCAGTAATGGAACATTCCTCTTCAAGGATTTTAATTCGAAAATATATAAAATAGTTTCGGACATAATTGGTGATGAAGCTTTGGAAAATTTTCATGAAATGTGCTGTGAACAAGAACCAGATTTGAAGCTATGCGTGGTATTTTGGAAAGGTAAGAAAAATGTGTATCGATATTTTCATTTATAAATTTACATAGCTCAGTTATATGGAATTTTTTGTTTTATATTTTATTGAAACAGGTTACAACGTACATAGCATAATAATACATATCCAAGAACATCATATTATCATTATTAAGGACCACAATGGAAATAAGACAGACAGTCCTCGATGACGCACTGACTTTCTTGGGTTATCCTGGGTGGCTAACCCTCCGGGGTTAAAAATCCGAAGAAATCTTATCTTATCTTATCCAGTAGGACACACACATACTACAATCTCCCAAACAATATGATCACAAATGTTAGAACAGAAGAAGCATACACATTAGATAATATTAAACACAAAATATATGTAACATGTCCTACCGTGATAAGACTATCGCACCTTCACAAACAACACAATGACAAACATTCACAAGACGCCACAAGATTGATGGACTGAACACATCGACTCCAGGCCGAGGGACTGATTACCTCAAACTCCTCTCATTTCAACTTTCTGCTTTGTATTGGACTGATGAAGCCACTGTGTGGCGAAATGTTTTCCTCAATAAAGATACCCAAGTGTTGCATATGTGTCTAATTTAACAACATAAAGAAACCAGAGAAAGTGCAAAGGTTTGCAACAAGACTAGTCCCGGAGCTAAGGGGTATGTCCTACGAGGAGAGGTTAAGGGAAATCGACCTGACGACACTGGAGGACAGGAGAGATAGGGGGGACATGATAACAACATATAAAATACTGAGAGGAATTGACAAGGTGGACAGAGACAGAATGTTCCAGAGATGGGACACAGCAACAAGGGGACACAGTTGGAAGTTGAAGACTCAGATGAATCACTGGGATGTTAGGAAGTATTTCTTCAGTCACAGAGTGGTCAGGAAGTGAAATAGCTTGGGAAGTGATGTAGTGGAGGCAGGATCCATTCATAGTGAACTTCAAGAAGAGGTATGATAAAGCTCATGGCGCACGGAGAGTGACCCAGTAGCGGCCAGTGAAGAGGCGGGGCCAGGAGCTATGAATCAACCCCTGCAACCACAACTAGGTGAGTACACACACACACACACACACGTGGTAATGCTTTATTTACAGGGAGCAAAGTCAGGGTATTTTTCCAGAATGGTTTGTAATACACCACTGTGGATAAAATACTTTGACATATCTTGAACATTTCTGAGTGAGTTGTCTCTGAATTCATTAATTTTATCGCACTCCAGTACATAATGACGCAGGGTGTGACAATAGTCCATCTGGCAAAGTTTTAAATCCAACTTTTCTGGCATCAGAGCCAGCTGGCCGAGTGGTTAACGCACTGGCCTGAGTTTTAGGACGCACCTGCCATGGGTTCAAGCCTCACCCGTTCTGTGATTTTTTTTCATAACTAGTGGCTGAGCAATAAAGATTTGGAAGATGTCCTCTGTACCAGGATAGTGTTGTGTTGTGGTGTCAGACAAATAGGAGAAACATCTGAACAGTAAAGATATCCAACTGTTCCACACGTTTCTCACTCATCTATCTTATCTATTTGTCAATATTGTATACCATTTTCATCATTATAAGAAAACTTGGTATAGTTTGGAAGAAGAACTTTAATATAGGTGAAATAGTATGTGAATATATGTGCACATATGTGATTTATTCTTTTATTTGCAGATTTTGAAGGAGACATGATCAGAATAACATCAGATAGTGACCTGGCGGAGGCTCTCAGGGAAACTTTGGAAAAGAAAAATGAAGAGGAACAGTTGTTGCGTGTGTATGTAAATATTAATTAATTTTAAATGCCCTATTCCCCACATTAAGATAAGATTTTGTTCGGATTTTTAACCCCGGAGAGTTAGCTACCCAGGAAACCCAACAAAGTCAGTGCGCTATCTTGGACTGTCTGTCTTATTTCCATTGTGGTCCTCAATCTTGTCCCCCAGGATGCCACCCACACCAGTCCACTAACACCCAGGTATCTGCTTGCTTGCTAGGTGAACAACGGGTGTAAGGAAACACACCCAGTGTTTCCACCAGTTAGTCGAATGGTGTGGGTGGCATCCTGGGGGACAAGATTGAGGGCCACAATGGAAATAAGACAGACAGTCCAAGATAGCGCACTGACTTTCTTGGGTTATCCTGGGTGCTAACACTCCGGGGTTAAAAATCCCAACAAATTTGATGTTAAAGTGGCAGGATATGACTGTGGAATATTGTTACAAATACTATGTTCCCAGTGTTATGTTGCATAAGCAACTTACAAGATGTAATAATATAAATGCCTTCAAGAATGGTTCTTTGATGCTTATGAAGGGCTCTTGATTCAAGAAGTTTGAGCTGTCCTCTTCTACCTTGCATCAAACCTAATTATATATTACTTGGTGGTTTAAAGCTTTCATAAATATAATAATTGTAATATCTAGAGGAAGTTAAGAAATTGCTAGGATTCTGATGTTATATCGTAGCAAAAAATAAAATTTCATAAAATTATTGAGTTTTCTGTATTCACCTACGTGATGATTCAAGCATAATTCTACTGACTGTTTACATGTACTTAAGATCTCTATAAACCACGATACGGGCGGGGATTGAACTCGCGGCTAGTGAGTTTCTTTGCTATCTTGTCATTAAGGTTTTATGAGAGAGGCATTATGACTTTTCAAGGTGAACTTCGTTATTTATGGTCCGATTTCTTTCATTTTTGGTATACGTTAAGAAGCATCTTTCCATCATACATTAATCAAGTTTCAGTAAGATAGTCCAACAAACAACTGAGGAAAAAAAACATTTCTAAGATCTCCATCCTTTTAAAGTGGTGACCTGGTATTGAATGAGGGGATCTTGATCCATGGACCTGGACTAATCCTCACGTTCTTTGAATCAAACCTGATTTCCTCCTATTCCTCAGGCATTGTATCTCATGCAGGTTTAGCGCTTCTCCCTGTTTAAAATATATAAACATTAAAATCTCCATGGGCAGAATTGTAGCCTCTTCTGTTTACTCGGAAAATTAAATTATAAGAATTTTTTTACAAAAATAGTAGTACTTTCCACTTACAGTTCTTATATACGAACAAGCAGGTATCTTTTACACATTTCTTATACAAGTAAACTCCGCTTACTTGCCCATACGGGTTTAACACAGAGTTTTGTGAATATAATAATGGGAACACAATTGTTAAGATGTGTGTCCTTATTACACATATAAACAAAATATGAATATGTATATCAATTTTGAAGTGGTGTAAGTTTATTCAGGGATACATAAATACAGGATACATACCCAGGATAACCCAAAAAAGTTAGACAAAGTGACTTATTTCCATTGGGACTGGTAAGCCAGTGGAAGGCCTCGGTCAGATGACCAAAGAGCTCCAGCTGTGGGTCATCATATGACTAAGACCAGCCTCAGGAAACACTTGTCCTGTTTCCTGACAAACGTTGAGGAACCTAACCTTGATGCCCGTCAAGCGTGAGGTCCCTTGATGCCCGTCAAGTGTGAGGTCCCTTGATGCCCGTCAAGTGTGAGGTCCCTTGATGCCCGTCAAGTGTGAGGTCCCTTGATGCCCGTCAAGTGTGAGGTCCCTTGATGCCCGTCAAGTGTGAGGTCCCTTGATGCCCGTCAAGTGTGAGGTCCCTTGATGCCCGTCAAGTGTGAGGTCCCTTGATGCCCGTCAAGTGTGGGTCCCTTGATGCCCGTCAAGTGTGAGGTCCTTGATGCCCGTCAAGTGTGAGGTCCCTTGATGCCCGTCAAGTGTGAGGTCCCTTGATGCCCGTCAAGTGTGAGGTCCCTTGATGCCCGTCAAGTGTGAGGTCCCTTGATGCCCGTCAAGTGTGAGGTCCCTTGATGCTAGTCAAGTGTGAGGTCCCTTGATGCCTGTCAAGTGTGAGGTCCCTTGATGCCCTTCAAGTGTGAGGTCCCTTGATGCCCGTCAAGTGTGAGGTTCCTTGATGCCGTCAAGTGTGAGGTCCCTTGATGCCCGTCAAGTGTGAGGTCCCTTGATGCCTGTCAAGTGTGAGGTCCCTTGATGCCCGTCAAGTGTGAGGTCCCTTTATGCCCGTCAAGTGTGAGGTCCCTTGATGCCCGTCAAGTGTGAGGTCCCTTGATGCCCGTCAAGTGTGAGGTCCCTTGATGCCCGTCAAGTGTGAGGTCCCTTGATGCCGTAAAGTGTGAGGTTCCTTGATGCCCGTCAAGTGAGGTTCCTTGATGCCCGTCAAGTGTGAGGTCCCTTGATGCCCGTCAAGTGTGTGGTCCCTTGATGCCCGTCAAGTGTGAGGCCCCTTGATGCCCGTCAAGTGTGAGTCCCTTGATGCCGTCAAGTGTGAGGTTCCTTGATGCCCGTCAAGTGTGAGGTTCCTTGATGCCGTCAAGTGTGAGGTTCCTTGATGCCGTCAAGTGTGAGGTCCCTTGATGCCCGCCCAGTGTGAGGTCCCTTATGCCCGTCAAGTGTGAGGTTCCTTGATGCCCGTCATGTGAGGTCCCTTGATGCCCGTCAGGTGTGAGGTCCCTTTATGCCCGTCAAGTGTGGGTTCCTTGTGCCGTAAATGTGAGGTTCCTTGATGCCGTCAAGTGTAGGTCCCTTGATGCCCGTCAAGTGTGAGGTCCCTTGATGCCCGTCAAGTGTGAGGTTCCTTGATGCCCGTCAAGTGTGAGGTCCCTTGATGCCCGTCAAGTGTGAGGTCCCTTGATGCCTGTCAATGTGAGGTCCCTTGATGCCCGTCAAGTGTGAGGTCCCTTGATGCCCGTCAAGTGTGAGGTTCCTTGATGCCCGTCAAGTGTGAGGTTCCTTGATGCCCGTCAAGTGTGAGGTCCCTTGATGCCCGTCAAGTGTGAGGTCCCTTGATGCCTGTCAAGTGTGAGGTCCCTTGATGCCTGTCAAGTGTGAGGTCTCTTGATGCCGTCAAGTGTGAGGTTCCTTGATGCCCGTCAAGTGTGAGGTTCCTTGATGCCGTAAATGTGAGGTTCCTTGATGCCGTCAAGGTGGGTCCCTTGATGCCCGCCAAGTGTGAGGTCCCTTTATGCCCGTCAATGTGAGGTTCCGTGCCCGTCAAGTGTGAGGTCCCTTGATGCCCGTCAAGTGTGAGGTCCCTTGATGCCCGTCAAGTGTGAGGTTCCTTGATGCCGTCAAGTGTGAGGTTCCTTGATGCCGTCAAGTGTGAGGTCCCTTGATGCCCGTCAAGTGTGAGGTCCCTTGATGCCCGTCAAGTGTGAGGTTCCTTGATGCCCGTCAAGTGTGAGGTCCCTTGATGCCCGTCAAGTGTGAGGTCCCTTGATGCCCGTCAAGTGTGAGGTCCCTTTATGCCCGTCAAGTGTGAGGTCCCTTGATGCCGTCAAGTGTGAGGTTCCTTGATGCCCGTCAAGTGTGAGGTTCCTTGATGCCGTCAAGTGTGAGGTTCCTTGATGCCGTCAAGTGTGAGGTCCCTTGATGCCCGTCAAGTGTGAGGTCCCTTTATGCCAGTCAAGTGTGAGGTTCCTTGATGCCCGTCAAGTGTGAGGTCCCTTGATGCCCGTCAAATGTATTTAGTTAGGATGTGTTAGGGACTTTGGGTAGAACCAGCCCTTTTTTTCCCCTAGTGGTGGGGTTTTTTTTAGCGGGGGGGTGCCCTGCTACCGACCGCAGGCACCTTGGACCTATGTTAGCCCTACCGTCGGCTGTCTCACTCTTAAGTTTAAAGCTGGACTTATGTCTCGAGAAAAGTTTAGCTTTAACTAATGAGCGGATGGTAGAGGGAAAGAGCGGTCCCATTATTATAATGTGCCATGGTGGCACTCTACCCATTTGAGGTGGAAGCCTAGTCCTGAGCCCTCTTGGGGTGGGGGGTGTTGCATGCAAAGAGTATGTAACCTTTATTCGGAGCATGTTAACACACCCACATAAAGCTCCCTCCAACCAGCGAACCATCGTTAAGGGTTTGGTGATGAGGGCCCCATCATCAAATCAACGACTCGGTTCAGCCAATTAAATGCGAGTTTAACAATGACAAAAGGTGACGTGGTTACCACTCGCAGTTTGTCATGGGAATTCCTGCATAGAGCTGGTTGTGGAAAGTTGTCTGTCTTTTGGCTGCTGCTTAGCCTAGACAACTGTGGCGTGCACTAAACACTACTCCTTTGTATATAGTGTACATAGGTGTAAATATCACTTTGTTATACTTGGTGAAGGAAAAGACAAAAGTCTTATATAATTACAATTACTTGGTGAAGGAAAAGATAAAAGTTTGGAATTAATCTAGCTGATTTTTGAAGAAATACAATTTCAATACATCTTCTACTGTGTTTCTTTGCTCCAAGCTTCCTTTACACTCAGGTTAACAGGCCATTGAACCTGAGGTTGTAATATGAACCAAGCGCTCTATCAGCCCTTTTAAAGTGGTGAATTGCTCGTACCGAAGAAAGCAACAAGGCACAGCACAGTTGTATGACAATGTAAGATTTGATAATAATCTTGGGTCTCGCACGGGTGCCCCTCATTCACCTTTCACAACACTGATAACCTCCACTACTTCGAGGGAGGGAAGGAGGGGGTTTGTTTCTTGATGCTGGTGAGTCGTGTTTGAGGGAAGGAGGGGGTTTGTTTCTTGATGCTGGTGAGTCGTGTTTGAGGGAAGGAGGGGGTTTGATTCTTGATGCTGGTGAGTCGTGTTTGAGGGAAGGAGGGGTTTGTTTCTTGATGCTGGTGAGTCGTGTTTGAGGGAAGGAGGGGTTTGTTTCTTGATGCTGGTGAGTCGTGTTTGAGGGAAGGAGGGGGGTTTTTTTCTTGATGCTGGTGAGTCGTGTTTGAGGGAAGGAGGGGTTTGATTCTTGATGCTGGTGAGTCGTGTTTGAGGGAAGGAGGGGTTTGTTTTTGATGCTGGTGAGTCGTGTTTGAGGGAAGGAGGGGTTTGTTTCTTGATGCTGGTGAGTCGTGTTTGAGGGAAGGAGGGGGTTTGTTTCTTGATGCTGGTGAGTCGTGTTTGAGGGAAGGAGGGGGTTT
Organism: Cherax destructor; assembly: GCA_009830355.1. Classification (NCBI taxonomy): domain Eukaryota; kingdom Metazoa; phylum Arthropoda; class Malacostraca; order Decapoda; family Parastacidae; genus Cherax; species Cherax destructor. Next base: position 679 of record WNWK01037716.1, on the reverse strand, counting down.
GATTCTTGATGCTGGTGAGTCGTGTTTGAGGGAAGGAGGGGGTTTGTTTCTTGATGCTGGTGAGTCGTGTTTGAGGGAAGTAGGGGGTTTGTTTCTTGATGCTGGTGAGTCGTACCTGATCCAAACAACTGGGGCTAACTATCTCCTTCCTCAAATCAAATAAGAACATAAGATGAAAGGATGAACACTGCAACAGGCCTATTGGCCCGTACTAGACAGGTCTTTCTCAAACCCAAACCCACTAACAAAAATATTTGCCCATCTGATAATTTCCCATTTCTCATTAGCTGTATGAACCCAACGGTAATATAACCAAGAGTGATGCTAGTAATATAACCAAGAGTGATGCTGCTAATATAACTAAGAGTGATGCTAGTAATATAACCAAGAGTGATGCTGCTAATATAACTAAGAGTGATGCTAGTAATATAACTAAGAGTGATGCTGCTAATATAACTAAGAGTGATGCTGCTAATATAACTAAGAGTGATGCTAGTAATATAACCAAGAGTGATGCTGCTAATATAACTAAGAGTGATGCTGCTAATATACCTAAGAGTGATGCTAGTAATATAACCAAGAGTGATCCTGCTAATATAACTAAGAGTGATGCTGCTAATATAACTAAGAGTGATGCTACTAATATAACTAAGAGTGATGCTAGTAATATAACCAAGAG
>WNWK01037715.1:0-18335 GCA_009830355.1 Cherax destructor | reverse complement strand
GGTTAAATGTTCATTTATCCATTAAAATTAGTAATTTATATTTTTTTCCCATTGTTTTCAGAAAAACATAGTTATTCTTTAAAAATGTTTTTTTGTTAATTTTTTTTGGTGTCTAACGGATTAATTGATTGACATTATATTTCATGGGAAATATTCCCGGGTTTTCGCCATTTAGATTTAAAAGTTTTGAAGGGATTGGCTAAAACCGGTTTCCCACTGTATTTTGGCAAGTATAATTTTTGTGTAGTACTGGTATGTTTATATAAGGTTTTAATAATTTTGTTAACATTTACTTTCTCTTTCAGTTTATTTTGGGAGCAAGTGTTAAAAACAAATCAAGATTCATCAGTTCAGGGAAGCTCGGGGAAAAATGTTAAGAACACTAGCCACAACCTTCAGAGTTGGAACAGTTCAAAATGTTTAAAACATGATTTTTGTTTATTCTTCAGATACGTTTTTTTTTCACAGCTTTTCCCTGTACGTGGATATGCTGCCAGAGCTAAACGGACTTTATTTTTTGGGGAAAAACACACTGATTTCAAGATTCTAAATTTTGAGAACGGGGAAAAAGTACTTATTGCTGACATTCCTGGTATTGATAGAATCAACAGTAACTTGTAATGATGCTTTGCCAGATGCGTTGTCATTTCTCACAGTTTAGTACCAAAAGAAAATGATGTCCTCAAATTTTTTCATTATATCCCAATTAAAATTCTTTTTTAAAAGATATTATATCCAAGAAATCTCTTTTAAGGGGAAGAAGAAAGTCTATGATAGTATCCTTGATGACCAAGATGAACCAGAAACTTTGAGGGTTTAAAAGAAATAAATTTCCAGAAAACAAGATATTTTGGTTGCTGGGTAATTTTATTTGAATGTGAAAAGAGCATGGAATGGAAATTTGAACAGTGCCTGAGCCTTTTTATATTCTATTAATATTAATGGAAATAAACTACAGGAAAAGAGATGACATTTTTTTGTCATTATTTTAGAAACACACACAATCATTTCAGCCCAGCATTTAGTAAAAAATTCTGTATTATGAGGGAAATTTGGGAAGAAAAAAAAAATTATCAAGAGAGTTTATTGACAAACTAGTGAGAAAGCTGGATATCATTACAAAATTTGTTTTTCAAGATGCTCAAGCAGCAGCTGGGTATTTAAATCTAATATAAAATGGATAAAGCCTCAATTTATAATAAAAAAAGTAGAACATTTTAAAACTAAAGTTGAAGAATGCACCACTATTTATGACTTAGAATCCATGGGCTTGTGGCAATGATGAAACTCATTCGGGAGCAAAATTTCAAGACATCGAACTCTTTCCTTCTTTGAATGCTTTTATAATGACCAGATTTTAAAACACCCCATCTGAAGTTGTTGTCCAAAACTGGACCTATGCCCAAAACTGGTGTATACCATCCTGAAATTTTCACAAAGCTACAAACATATTAATCCAGCACTTAGAGATCCATCACACACTGTCCGCTTAAAAATTTGTCTAGAATTCTTTGGGGTTTAGTCATGTAAGTCATCAGGGGATAAGACCTTTTTCAAAGAAATTGATAAAATTCATGGAGTTTGTTTAATGGGGAAATAGATACATATCCACAATCCAAGTACCTTTTCCATTTCCTTTAAAAATTTTCAAGAACTAATCAGGGAAACCTTCAGGCCTGAAAGAATTCACAGATTACAAGGTAAGGAAATTAATATTTTGTTTAAAACAAATATGTTCAAAATGGGGTTTATATCCATACCCCCAAAATTTTAAAACTTTTATCTTGATTAACCTTACTTAAGAAGACAAAAGTGATTTAAAAAATTTTTATTTTCCCTATTTTCTCAGATGCGATAAGAATCAGACTCAAGTTTTTTTGTAAACATTGTATAATGACTGTATAGTTGAACTTAATATAAAATATCTTCAAATGAACTAATGGATTTCCCCTACCCCAAAAAAATAAATAACAAACAATTAAAAAATATTTTTTTTTTTTTGATGAGCCATACAGAGCATTTATAGTAGTTTTACATTCCAATTTAGTACATTTTATTTTAATTTGACATAATTATAATACAGTGGAACCCGTTTTGGGTGTAATCCGTTCCAGGATAGTCCAAACTAAAAGCAAAAATCGGGGCAAAATTTCCCAAAGAAAAAAGTAAACCAAAAATGGACCCCCCCAGTTTTTAAAAAAACCCCGAAGTCTGCTCAATCCCAAAGAACGAATTTACTCCCCCTTGGAAAAAAAGTCCAGGTTAGTCTATTTAGACCCCCAAAATACTTTTCTAAAGTACTTACAATATTATATTACATAAATGTACATTTTTTACAAATGGGGGTCCACTGTAATCCATTCCCCCCAAAATATTAAAAAAAAAATTTTTTTTAAATAAATAAAATTTTTTAAATACAGAAAAAATGAAAAATAAATATGTAATTTTAATGGATAAATGAACATTTAAATCGTTTTACCTTTATTGACCTCAAGGGGGCTCCTTGTCGGGAAGAGGCTTTCTGAGGACTTGCCCTCTTGGTGTTCTTCCTCAGACCGAACCAATTCCCCCCCCAATCCCCTCCCTTTCTCATTTTCCCCCATCCTCCCTTTTTCCTTTTTTTCCTCCTCCTCCTCCTCACCCCTCCCTTATTTCCCCCTTTTTTTACCCTGGGAGCTTCTTCCACAGGCATTCTAGTTCCTAGGGGGGGAAGAGCCCAGGTCCAACCCCATTCCGTTGAGGTTCTTGGGGGGGTGTTTTTTACCAGGAACTGATCCCCGGGGGTGTCCCATCCCTCCGCCCCCGGGGGGGGCCCTTTGGGGATTTTTCAGGCAGGGTGTTCATGGAGGCCACCTTCGGGAACCGGGGGGTTGGGGGGGGTATGTTTTGGGGGGGATATCCGGCCGCCCCCCCTTTTGTCCGCCGAGGTGGTCGGGGGGATGTGAGGTTGTTCCCGGGGTTGCTGGTTTACTGGGATGAAGGGTAGGGTATGGCATGGGTTCCATGCAGCATCTGCACTACGCATGTTGAGGTCCTTCGGGGAAAGGGGGATTTACGCCTTTCATTCCTCCCGGAGATTCCTCCACTTTTTTTTATTCTTTTTTTTTTTTTTTTTTTTTTTCTTTTTTTTTTTAAAAAAAAAAGAAAGAAGTAACCTAACCATGGACCCCCTAACCATGAACCTCCCCCCGGCCCCTTCTAGATAGCACCTAGTTCTGCCCCTCCCCTTTTAAACCCTTTTGGGGGTCGACGGGCCCTTTCCCAAAAAGTGTTCCTGGGGTAAAAATTTTTTGGAAAAAAAAAAAAAAATTTTCTTATGAAATAAAGAGAATTTTTTTCCGATCATAACCCCCCAAAAATTATGAAATTTGATCGAAAACTAACGGAATTATCCCGCAAGGGGGTACCCAAACACTTACGCATCTCGTTTTTGCCCAATTTGACCCCAAATTTTCGAAAAATTTCCCAAATTTTTTTCGTCTCCAAAACTATAGCTATTTCGATAGAACTCCTTTTTTTCTATCATTGAGTACAAAATCCTTTTTACCAATTTCATCTCCCCAAAATAGTGGTCAAAAAAAGGGAATTTTCAACACACAAATTTCAAACAATCCCAAAAAAATAGGGTCCAGAATAAACAAGGCAGACATTCCTGGCACTAAAATAAAATTTTCTCTGTTCATTAGTCACGTTCCAGGCCCCGTTCCATTATTTTTGCTTTTCATTTTAAATTTTTTTTCTACAAAAATAGAAGATTTATGTTATGTATAAACTGCATCATTGAAAAAATGGAAAAAATATCAGAGCACTTTGCATGAATATAAGACTCCAGTTGATGTGTTTTGGGAGGCATGTTGTGATTTGTTTACTTGAACATCACAAAAAATCAACTTTTTCGCTATTTTGAGCTCAATTTCAAGGTACAGTGGTCCCGGTTTACATGGCCCCCAAACCCCCCTTTTTATGAAATTTTTATTTTTTAAATGCTTTGTGTGAAATTTTTCAAAAAGACTAGTCTTTTTTACAATTTTTCTTAAGGAGATAACTTTTTGGGTAATAAAATTTGAACGATTTAAAAAAAATATCGAAACCGGGTACCACTGTATTTGTCTTTGTAACCAATCAAAATCATTCTTTTTTGTAATATATTTTATTCATAAAAGGAAAAGAAAAAGAATACATCAATATATACCATACAAAATCATTGAAAGTCGTTTTTAATCAAAAAAACGGTCAGAGTTTTTTCCTCTTATGCAGTCCGCAGTCCGATCCACTTGAATAAGTGGTATACACTCTGTTTTTTTAATCTCCCCTTCGGGCATTTCATCCAGATGTTGATTTTCTGGTTTCTTCCACCCCACCCTTCTGATTGGGCTTTTTAACGCACACCATTTTCTGGGGAGGGTCGATTAATCCGGGGCACAGTTGGAGGATTTCTTGCTTTCTTCCTCCATTTTTAAATAGGGGTACCCTACCCATTTTGATCCTCAACTTTCTTTTCCCGATTCTCAATCTGCCTTCCCAACAGCCCTGATTTCACCTGGTCTGTCCCCCCGGACTTACATGACAGCGATCATTTCCCAATCATCCTTAAGTCCCCTTTTTTTTTCCCCCTCCTCTAGCCCACCCAATTTGACCAGGCGTGGGACCTTTAAATTTTACTTTTTTCAAGGTTCCTTCCTGCTTCCATTGATGAGGTTTTACATCTCTTTCCCCTTCATTTTCACAGCGGCTTCACATTCTATTCCCAAACCTCAAGGCTTTTTAGAAGTGCGGCCTTTGGGGGTCCCTGCTTGGCCGGGGATTGAAACGATAGGGGGGACGATAAAAACCATAGAGACTCCTTTTTTCAAGCAGAAGAGAGTTTTAAACGATTTGCTGGCGAGATTACGTTTACTGTCATTTCGGCTTCCCGATGAGTGCAGTCTGGAAGAAAGGGGAAATTAAGGGGAAAATTCCCCCCCGACCCGGCTCCTGTTCTTCAGGTTGCCGGTGTCGAAAAGCACCCCCTTTTGCTGTTGCCACTGAAATTGGTAATCATCAGGCCCAAATTTCTGGGCCCATCTATGCCCCTCGCCTTTCTTCTAAGTCTGCCAGCGAGTTGCCCTTAGATTTTTCTTCTTAAAAGAATCTTATAATGTGCCTTTTACCCTTTCAAGAACTGGAGGAAAATCTCTGCTTGGATCATCGGGGGGGGCCAGAGGGCATACATTTTCGACCCGATTTACATCAGTCTGCTCTTACTGTCCTTTTTACGCCTTAATCTTTTTGGTGAAGGAGTTTTTCCCCCAGCTGGGGAAGTCTGCTATTGCTCCTTTTGCAAACCGGGTACTACGGGAGGGATATCCCACTACCGTCCCATCGCTCTTACCAGTGCAGTTTGCAGGTAATGGAACGCTAGTTAATAGATTTTTGATGGGTATTTAGAGACGACTGTCTCTCCCTAGTCAATATGGCTTTCGAGGCCTTTCCCCTTGCCCCCCTTACTGTGTTGGATACGTATTTTTTGGCCTGCTAATAACCACTGGTTATCCCATTTTTTTCGATTTGAGAAGGCTTATACAAACTTGAGTTTAAATTTTCCCAGGCCCACCCTTTAGGCCTCTGAGGCAACCTACCATTCTTCCTTTGGCCTCTTAATCAAAATTTTTCCTGTCCGGGTTAGTTGAGTTTCCCCCGAATTTGTCCAAGCTGAAGGTGCCCCCCAGGGTGTGTTCTGAGCACAACACTCTTTTCCTTGCTATAAATAACGGGCATCTGTTCCCCCATCCAATATTTGGTCATTGCTCATGTATGATTTTGCTATAGCTTGTTCAGGTGCTGACTGTCACCTCATTGCAGTTTCCTTTCCCGCATGCCATCAACCGGGTTTCTGATTGGGTCACCACCACGGGGTTTTAAAATTTTTTAGTGGCAAAGTCATCAAATTATGTTTACTAGACGCCCCGTGGTCTTTGATCATCCATTGTACCATAACCAGATTCCCGAACGTGAACAGTCAGGTTTCTTGGCCTCCTGTTTGACCGTCGATTGTCATAAAACCCCATTTACCCCCTTAAGGAACTTGTCACAGCCGGCTGAACCTCCTTAAAACCCCTTTCACATTTTTTATGGGGGGTGACAGAACTCTCCCTTGCTAAACAGCCCAATTTTTTTTAAACCCCATTATGGTGACCAGAAAATTCGGGGCCTCCCTGCTCTTTTCCATCCTTAATCCCATCCATCACCAGGGGTTACGCTTTTGCCTTGGTGCATTTCATTCTTCCCTGGTTGAGGCCTCTGTGAAGAAAATTCCATCCTTGTCCGATGCGTGATGCATATTGATTCGCTATTATGTTCGCTCATGACCCTGCAATCCTTCCATGTATAGGATTGTTACAGATCTTAGTAGACCTTTATTTTTTTGTCCCCCTGTTACTTTGCCCCCTTTTTTCTTCTTTCACTCCTGTCTTCCCTTCAGCTACCATTTATATGTTCATGTGACATCTCCTTTTCCCCACCCTTTGGGGGAAATTCCCTGTCCATGTCTTTTCTACCTTATGCCGGAAAACCCGCCCCCCGGCCTTCTGTTTTTTTTTTCTAGACCACATTATTTCCCCCCATCGCAGTGTACACCAGGCAAAATCGCTGATGGCGTGGGTTCACAGCAGTGTTTCCGGGAAGGGTTTTGCAGGGCATCAAACCCCCCACAATTATGGCTAATTGTATGCCATTCTTGTGGGACTTATCCGTATTATCTATGCCGATACCATTTGTTGTTTAGACCCCCTTTGTGCTTACAGGCATCCGAAATTCATACACCCCCCCCTAGTTCTTTTACCAACTTTTTATTACGCCCCATTCTAGAAACACAAAGATATTGTTTTTTTTTGGGTCCCTTCAGTTGACGTACAGGCAAGAAAGGGAGAATGCTGCGCGGGCAGCAGTACATGACCTTTCCCGTTTAATAGAGGTGTTCCTTTTAGGACATTTTGCGGGGATTGCTACCCACCTTCGCACCCTGGCAACAACGCTGGTCTGACCCCAAATAAAAACTTCATTCTATTAAACCAAGTAGGTTTCTGGCCTTCTTCTTGTCACCAATGGGCGAGGTTTGGGGGACTACACTCTCCCCCCTCTTTGCATTGGCCCCTGCCCACGGGTATATCATGGAGGGCTCCTCCCTCGGGGGATTGTGGTTTCCCTGTCTGTTCGACATATTCTGTTGGGCTGTCCACTTTTTTCAACGAGCACGAAATTTTCCAACGGGGTCTCGCCTCGGCCCTTTCTTACCTTACCTCTTTCTGATGGATCCTCCTTTAATCCACCTCTTTACTTTTTTTTTAAAAAATGACTTACTAACAAACTCTAAGATTATACCCTAGCACCCCCCTCAGTCCCTTTTATCGATCTCTTGCACCCCATCCCTGCATATCCACTTTTTGCTGCACCCATACCCTACTAATCATCCATCTCCCACTACAATCTATTCTCCCCGATCATGTCCAACCCTGCCCACCAGACCCTTTTTGGTTTAGCGCTTCTTTTTATTATAATAATAATAATAATGAATACTGGCCAAAAGCCCCCTAAATCCAAGGGATCGGTAAACAAGACGTATTAAGGGGGAGAGGCGTACAAGGAATAGCAAAAAAAAAAAATTCCCAAAAAAAAAGGGATGTGAGATGGTTCCAGCGGTGGTGTCACCATACTTTTTAAATGACTATACATAATTCCTTTTGGAACATCATAGAACATTGATTCTTTACCTTGTGTTTAGTGAGTTAAATTTTTTTCTTGTGATTAACTAAATTTCCATAATTTTTTTTTTTTCTCGCGCACCATGCACCCCATGCCTCCCCAAACTTGCTCGAACTACGGCTCCCCCAAAGCAAAAATCACCAAGGATGGCCCCATAACTTGAAAACCATAAGTCAAGGTACCACTGATACATACATGCATACAAAATATACATACAAAAACCCAAAACAGACATCCCGAAAAAGATCACCATTTTTTCCACTTATAAATGCATATAAATACCAGACAACAATTTTAACTAACTAACTTATATTAAGCAGTAATAGAACGGGGCATTAAAAACACAATAAAAAGTTACAGGGTCCCCCGCCTAACGAAAAATTATTCCGGGCCCCAAAGAAAACGAACGAATTTCCCCAAGAAAAACACGAGGCCAAAACCAAAATTTTCCACAAAAAAAATTTTTATACTTCAAAATTTGAGGGGTGTCTGGGGGGACCACTGTATATACAAACAGGGACCTCTTAACAAACCCGGAAATGGCAATTATGTAAGTATAATTTTGTGTTCTGTGGAAGTGTTTTTTTTGGGGGTCTAAAATAGACTAACCTATAAATTTTTTCCTTTGATAAATTGCCAATGGCACTTAGCAGATTTCAGGAGTGAAGTTTTTACAAACTGGGGGTCCACTTACATTCATTCCCTTTAAAAATTTTTGAGTCTTAATGGGGGAGAGGTGAGTATGAATTATTTGTGGGAAGCGGTGTGGTAGCCCTGGCTCCCCATCCCAAATTTAAAACAGTTGACCTGTTTTAACCCCCAAATTTGAAGTTGTAAGTGTTTTTTTGGGGTCTGAAATGGACAAATTTTTTTTTTTAAATTTCCCCTTTTGGGAAAAAATTCCCGAAGGGCACTAACAGTTTGGAAAGAATTAAAAAACCCCCCGGGTTTTTAAAGCAGTCCAGAGAGAGAAATAACATACAGTACTCATTATTTATTTTAAATATATAGTCTTAATGTGGATGAGAGGTGAGTAGTATCTTTGTTGGAAGTCAATGTGGGGCCGGTAGGTGTGTCCCCCGGGGCCAAAACCCCCAAAAGCTTGGGATATTTAGCAGCCCAGAGCCATATTTTTCCATAAAATTTTGTTCATTGAGTTTAATCGTTTAACAACTAGCTTTAGATGCCATAAACGAAGGGAGAAGTTGATAATAATTCATGCCGAATTGAAACAAAAGGAGGTTAAGGGGGGACTGAGCCAAACAAGTTTTTCATACACATTTTTTTGGTGCTTGACCTGAAAAAATGTTTTTCCCCAAATTTGGCTAAAACTATAATATAAACACATCATGTTTTTTTATGTAACATTTTTTTATAGTTTTAAATTTTTAAGAAAATATAGATGGATTAATAAAAATGTCTATATTAATGTAAAATAAGACTTTTAAATGTCCCCAAAGAGTGATTTTTAAACGTACTATTTTAGTATTACTAGGGATTAAGACTCACAGAAAGTGTAAAAGTATATTTGGACGGGTACACATGTGAATAGATACATATAAAAAATCCAGTAACTTTAAAACACTTAAAATTTTTGCAAAGGTTCCAGAATAATAGAGAGATGTGCTCAGGAGAATGTAAAAAACCGGGGGTTTTCCATATTAGAAAGAGGGGTTACTTTTAAGGAGTTTTTATAACTTAAAAACACCATATTAAGAACACAAAAGCGGGGCCCTACTGTACAAACAAAAAGTGGGGCCCCTATTACGGCAGGTTGGGTTTCCCAGGCTACTGCCGGAAAGCGGGCACCGGGAAAGGAATGCCCTTTTTTCCACTAAAAAATCCCGATAAAAGAACTAACATATACATGGACCTTGGGTTACGAGTTAATTCTTTCCAGAAGGCTGTTCGAGTGCTGATACCGAAAATTTTTCCCATGAGGAATAATGTTTGATTAATCCGTTTTAGACCCCCAAAAAACACTTACAAAAAAAACTTAAAAATACATTTAATAATTGTTTGAGTTGGGAGCGTCGTAGCCGAGGTACCACTGTACGTATTGTTAGCAATAGAACTAATTAAAAAAAATAAAAAGTAAAATATACAAAAAACACAGTACCCCATTACTTACCTAAAATATTTGTAGCCAAAAGGTGAGAGGTGAGTCGATTTATTTGCAAAAAGGGTGTGGGAAGTATGGTAGACCAGGTCTGCCCCCCCCCTCCTCCCCACCCACACATAATATACACACATTTAATGCGCCAGAATGATAAAATGCATAAAAAGTCATTCAAATTACCTAAAATATTTGTAGTCTTAATGTAGGGAGAGGTGAATAAATGAAGTAGAAGTAAAACAAAAATGAGAGAGGGTTAAATGAGAGGGGAGAGACACGGGGTTTGTAAAAAACAGACAAACGGTCGGGTTGTGGTTGATACTGCCCATCTACATAACATCTCATTTTATGTTAATTTATTCCACTGGGGGTTATTTATCATGTTTATATGTTACAGATGTTTTTATATAATTTTAAAGGATTTAGAGAGGGAGCGGATGTGTGCAGTGTTTACAAAATTACTTCCCTCTTCTAGACATTTAACAGTTCCCAAAATTTTCCCTCCCATCCTCCCAATATCTCCAGCTCTCCATCTACTAATTTTTCTGTTCTGTTTTTAACTGTCAAACCCCCTTTTTTCCCCTGGGGTTTTTTTAACCATTTGTTCACCCAAAACTCTTTCTTTATTCTCAAAAATTTGTTGACAGTACCACACTCACTGTATCTTTTTAAAAATATTATAATAATAATAATAATCCCCATTTCCCCAGTCATTACTGCATTTCATTAAATGAAATGCTGCACTTAGAAAATATGTTTAATTACGTAATACAAACAATAGATTCTTCAATTACAGCACTTTAAAAAGGGTTTTTGGTTTTTCCCTAGACATTAATCTAAATATACAAAATACTAAAAAAATTTTTTTTATTTTGTTACCAGAAAGAAGAGCTTCTGCCTTTCTAATGCTAAATGAGTTCTTAAATTGGGGTTTCCTAATTAATTTGAAATACCAGACATCTCAAAAAGTAATTTTCCTTTAAGAACTTCCAGATGAAACTAATCATCGCCATTTGAACATTAATGGAAGGTGCCTTTTATTAATCAAATAATTGGGAACTGTTCTGAAGATTAAGTTTCCTAACACACATTAACTATGGTTTGTTATTTGAAATAGTGAGCTAAAAAATAAGATTGTATCTGGTTATCAAAACCATGGCCAGCGAGACCATGTACTACAAACTGTCATGATTAAAGAGAATTTCGGGAGCGAATATTAACTTTTGGGTTCTCATATTTGTCTACATCAGAACCAATTTTTTTGTAAAAGGGGGATTTGAGCCAGCTTGGCTAAAAAAAAATTCATTCAGAAGATGTTGAAACTGTCAAGGGGATGTCCAAGCACTAGCAACTTTGATTTTTAATGAGCTGACTAAAATATCCATATAATTGTAACATCTGAAAATTTTGTTAAACTGAAGAAAAACTAATTAAAATGTGATTGTGCCACTCACCAGCACAGTTTTTTTTTTTTTTTTTTTTCAATTAAAGGAATCATTAGCATTTTATGTAGTCTTTAAACCAAATTTTATCATTTATGTATGCAAAAACATTTAATTATTGATTTATTTATAAATTTTTGTATTAAATTTTTTTTTTTTTTAACCCTTTGGGGTTGAAGTCCTTCAGGAAAAGTGTTCCGGGGTGAAAATTTTTGGAAAAAAAAATTTTTTTTTCTTATGAAAATAGAGAATCTTTTCCATATCCCCACCAAAATTATAAAAGATAGAAAACTAACAAATTAGCGGGGATGGAGTTATCAACCACTTCAAGCCCTATTTTCAAAATTCAATTTTTCAGTCCCCAAAAAATTATATATTTCCAGAACTCCATTTTTTTATCAAATGAGTAGAAGAAACTGCCTATTTACCAATTTCATCTACCCAAAATAGTGGTCAGAAATGGCAATTTTCCAATTTCACACAAATTTCAAACTATACCAATTTCAAAATAGGTCCAGAGTAAACAAGGCAGACATTCCTGGCACTAAAATACCAACATGTTCTCTGTTCATTAGCCACGTCTCCAGGCCCCTGTTCCATTACTTTTGCTTTCCATTTTGAATTTTTATTATCACAAAATAGAAGATTTACTGTTATGTATACAACTGCATCATTGTAAAAGGGTATAAATAATATCAGAGCACTTGTGCATGAATATAAGACTCCGCCAGTTGATGTGTACTGACGCATGGTGTGATTTGTTTACTCTTGAACATCGGCAAAAATCGAACATTTTCGCTAATTTGAGCTCTACCCCAAGGTACTTGTCATTGTCATACCAATCAAAATCATCTCTATTTCTGTAATATATCTTTCCATTTCTATCAAATGAGACCAAGAAACGAGAATACATCAATAAATACCATACGAAAATCGACTGCAAGTCGCTGTTTTAATAAAAAAATAACGGTCAGTTTTTCTCATTATGCAGTGTGTACTGCAGGATTTTTTTTTATACTGCGCACACTGACCACACAGACCCATTCTTTCATATGTATGCCTACTCAGACGTTTTCTGCTTAAATTGGAGGCTTCACCAGAATTCTGGGCGTACTAGTACGGCACCAACCCCTGCTCGTAAACGTACTAGTACGGGCACCGACCCCAAAAGGGTTAAGGATGTTAGAAATTTTTAATGTGTAAATGAACTTTTGCCTATTAGGTAAGTGTTTTTTTATTTTTCCTACATCAGCTGTGTCCAAACAAGTTAAAATAATATTTATCCAGTTTATTTTATTCTGTCATACACACAAAATTTTTCACAAATGTGATTGCCAAATTTATTATTATCTCATTCTAGGTAAAAAACATGAAGCCACAAGAGAAAGTGATCCGCAACAACAATACATTTGCTGCAACCATAACCCAACTTCGAAAGTATTACCAATATACTGTGTCTTGGCCTATACTAGGCTGGGTGATGGAACATTATCCACCCACCTCTCTTAGTACAAACCCATGAAGATGGTAAGTAATGATGTTATATAGTATAGTTACCAGTGTTACTTGTATATACAATGGACCCCGAGTATCGTAAGGCTCATATATCGTAAAAATCATTAGACTTGTCCGCCTGCTCTGCGCCTGCGCGGGACGCTAGGGGAAGCGTTGTTTACCAAGAGAACATTACCCAGCGTGCTTTTTCAAACATTCACAATACATTTGGTGTTTTTGGTGGTTTAGTGATTGTCACTGTGAAATAACACCATGGGTCCAAAGAAGCCCTAGTGGCACCACAGTGAAAGCATTCATGCAGGGAGGGAAAGGGGATGCAGGGAGTGGTGGGCAGGCATGCGGGGAGGTAGAGGCATGCAGGGAGTGTAGCAGGATGCGGGAGGTAGGGGCAGGCAGGGGAGGTAGCAGGCATGGGGGAGGTAGCAGGCAGGGCAGGGAGGAGCTTTCGGGGGGGAGTGCACATTATGGGGGAGGGTAGCATTCATGCAGGGGTGCAGCATTTATGCAGGGAGGGGATTAAAGCAGGGGGGGGTAGCAGGCATGCAGGGATTTAAAGAAAGGCATGCGGGGAGGTAGCAGGCATGCAGGGAGTGTAGCAGGCATGCAGGGAGGGCAGGATGCGGGGGAGGAGAGGCATGCGGGGAGGGGCAGGGTCCCGGGGGAGGAGCAGGGCATGCGGGGGGAGTGGGCAGGGATGAGGGAGTGTAGCAGGAAAGCGGGGAGGGGGATTCCCTTCAAGAGGCTGAAGAATTCCCCCCCCAACAAGTGTTTAATTGTGATAAAACAGGCCTGTTTAGGAAAAAAATGCCCAACAGGACCTTCATTACTCATTACCTCGACCCATCTCCCAGATGCCTGCAACTCTCTTCAATAAAGGTAAGTAAATGTTATTTATTAATCTGTTTTTTATTATTTAGTTTTGGAATATTTTTGGGGGAACGGAATAATTGTATTTACATTATTTCTTAGGGGAAATAAGGTTTCTAATTTTGTATTTTTGTGTTAAGTAATAGCTCCGGGAACGGGATTAATTACGTATAGTCGGGGGACCACTGTACAGTGGCCCCCTGGTTTATGTACTGCTCCAAACTCAAACAATTATGGGTGTTTTTTTGGGGGTCAAAAAGGACTAATCAAATTTTCCTTTTTTCCTTATGGGAACAAATTCTTTTGGTAACGGCACTTGAACAGCATTTGAACGAAAATTACGAAAAACCGGGGGGTCCACTGTACTTATTACCCTTCAGTTCGGCTAAACACACACACTGTTGTGGAAATTATATACAGGGGGTTCTCCACATTCGCGAGGTTAGGGGGTTGGAATGTTTGGCGCAAATATGATGTAGGGGAAAAATAATACTGTACTGTAGCGTTCCGGGAAAGTTTTGATGCACAAAATATTGTAGGAAATATAATACAGTGGTCCCCCTTTTTTGCCGGAAATTCATTTTAGAATGCTGCTCAATGCCATTACCCAACCAATTTATTTTCCCTTTAAAAAATAATGTCAAGAAATTGTCTATTTCAGACCCCAAAAAAAACTTGCAACAGCACTTACGAAAAAAACACTTACATAAATGTTCGAGTTTGGGGATGCACCCAAACCGAGGGACCACTTGGGAATAGCATTTATTTTGGGCCCAACAATACAGCTTCCTTTAACCCCCCTTTAACCACGAACAATCATAAAAAACGGGAAAAAAATCATAAAATACTTTTTTATATACATGTTACGGCTGGGAAATTTCCAATGTTCAAAGCTTCCCCTGGGAAAATGGAGGGGGTTTGCTGTACATACATTTGTTTGGATGGATATAATTTTGATGCTTAGTAGCAAAGGGTGGTTTTTAATAAACTCAAATTGTGTGATACCATTTGAAATGGCCATGATTTGTGCATACTTTTATAGAGAGTATTGTATTTAAAATTCATTTCCTGCAAAGATAGTATATAGACACTGTGAAATTTTGGCCCTGTTTTTAAACCTCGGCATGGTATACTTCATTTTCTCTACCATCATTGTATCTTTTAAGATTTATGTGCCATATTACATAATAAAATATACCAATTTGTGCATTTAGAAAATGTAAGGTGGTAGAAGTGGAATCTTGAAAGAACTTGAGGGGTGGATCCCATCTGTAGGAGAGTACTATTATAGCAGTAGAGTTGTAGATGAGTAGAACAATCTGCCATGTAGTCATTGAAACTAAAACCTGGGGCAGTGTTTAAAATACGTAGGTTAGAATTAACTGCGAAATGCTGAAGCCCTCTCAAATACCTTATATATCTGATAATGACACATCATCATAAATCTACAGTTGTATAAGGGCAAAATTTTTTTTTTAACACACTGGCTGTCTCCCCGTCTCCCCCCTCAAAAAAAGAGGAAACTAAAGATATTCTTTATTATATGCAGTATATGTGTAGTTTATATACAGTGGTCCTTGGAGTTACAATGGGCTGGAGTTACGATTAACCCTCACAATTGTTTCCATGCAGTAATAGTGGATTATTTACCCTTTCTAAGTGTATTTGTGTTTTAATTACACCATCTTTTGCAATACCAAGTCATTATACTTCCTAAAGTGTGCAGTAAATAGGCTATTTCTCTGAAGATCAAGCAAGAAATTAGTGTATTGGTGCATGAATATAGCTTTTTACAATCAACCATAACTGCTATTATCAAGGAAATAGAAATAATAAAGAATATTAAAGTGACTAATGAATCTAAGTTAGTGAAAAAAAAGGTAGAGATATTATCATATAGATGGAAAGACTTGTTAATGTGGACAAGAGAAAAGCAAATGAAGGGAGGTACAGTGCCTGCAAGTTATTTCTGAGCATACATGCCCAAGGTATAATAAAAGTTATACTTCTGGGGTCTTGGAACATATTACCATAAATCCATGTACAGTGGTACCCCGGTTTACGATATTTTTCGTTCCAGAATGCTGTTCAAGTGCCATTACCAAACAATTTATCCCCATAAGGAATAATGTAAAATAGACTAGTCTTTTAGACCCCAAAAATACACTTACAAAAGCATTTAAAAAAATACTTACATAAAAGGGCGAGTTTGGAGACCATCGTAAACTGGGGTACCTCTGTATTTTAAAGTTGGAGGTATGATAGCTTGGAGGTATGATATGTCTTCTAGAGTGTATTAATGTCATAACTCCATGGACCACTGTATTAACGCTATGTACTAATCTTCATTAGTGTTGTAGGCTATGATGCCTGTACTGTTGTTGTATACTTGATTAAAATTTGCTGTGCGTTACTTATCTAAAATCGCTTATTTCACAAAATATACAGTATTTTTCTTAATTATCTTTCAGTTCCTGGGCCACCATCAGAAATCTCTTTTCCTGATGTGTCCTTCACATACGCACGTATTATTTGGGATGTCCCAGAAGAGCCAAATGGTGAGATAACAGCGTATTCCATTGTATACCATCTAGCTGAGAGCACAGATGTCAACAATACTTTGGAGTTTGGTCCTACTGCGCGTACTTACAAGTAAATATGTGGATGTCTTGTTTATAGACATGAATGTCAACAGAATTTTTTTTAAATTTGATAGATTATATTTTTTGTTTCATCCTTACTACAGTATGTACAACTTAAAAAATGTGGAGTTCTGTAAAACAATGAACCATCAAAAATAGAGATAGATTTCTCATCAGTATGCAAAAGAAAAACTATATTATTTCATTGTAACTTTTGAATGCTATCCATTATTGCAGGGCGGTAGAGTTAAAGCCTGAGAGCTACTACATGTTCCTGGTGAGTGCACGCACACATCTAGGTTACGGCCAAGCATTAAAAGCTCCTGTGTACACGACGAATAATAGAGAACTGCCTGCACCTCCCTCTCGCCCTTCAGTCTCACACTCTCAAATCACATCTAGAACTATAACTTTCTCTTGGAACCCTGGCAGGGATGGATTTGCTCCCATTAGGTGAGTTTGAACCTGCATTATTAATGGTTTTACAATTATGGGAAATTCTTTTGCTTTTTGTATGATCTGTATGCAGATAGCTGTTGCTTGGTTCTTATATTGTGGTATATAATACTGTATAGTATTTATTTTTTATCATGTAGTAACTAATCAATTTGATTAATTTCAGTGAACAATTTCTTTTCCAGATATTACACTGTCCAGTACACTGAAAGTAATAGTGGGTGGCAAACCATTGATGAAAGGATAGATTATTCTGGGAATAGCTACACTGCTGAGAATCTAAAACCCTTTACTGCTTACAAGTTTAGACTTAAAGCAACCAATGACATGGGGCAAGTGGTTGGAGTGACAGCAGTGTGGAGGGTCAGGACGCTTCCTGCTGCACCTGTCGAACCTCAACTGATATTAAGGTATGAATTGGTTGCTAATAGACAGTATCAGAATTTATGCACTAATGAACATGCTACTAGATTGTAGCCACTGATATGATGGGAAGATAGTAATGAACTGTATGTGGACAGAGAGAAAGCAGTGTGATCAAGGTATTCTTCTTTCTTTCAACACGTCGGCAGTCTCCCACCAAGGCAGGGTGACCCAAAGAAAGAAAATCCCCAAAAGAAAATACTTTCATCATCATTCAACATTTTCACCACACTCATACATAATCACTGTCTTTGCAGAGGAGCTCAGATCGACAGCTGAGAATTGTCCCTCCCAGCTGTCACTATCCCAGACCTCTCCTTTAAAGTGCAAGCATTGTACTTCCCATTTCCAGGACTCAAGTCCAACTAAATCAATTAACTGGTTTCCCTGAATCCCTTCACAAAATGTTACCCTGCTCACACTCAACAGATCGTCATGTCCCAAAAACCATTCGTCTCCATTCACTCCTATCTAACACGCTCACACATGCTTGCTGGAAGTCCAAGCCCCTCGCCCACAATACCTCCTTTACCCCTTCCCTCCAACCTTTTCTAGGACGACCCCTACCCCGCCTTCCTTCCCCTACAATTTATACGCTCTCCAAGTCATTCTACTTTGATCCATTCTCTCTAAATGACCAAACCACCTCAACCCCTCTTCAGCCCTCTTGACAAATACTTTTAGTAACTCACACCTTCTCCTAATTTCCACATTCGAATTTTCTGCATAATATTTACACACACATTGCCCTTAGACAGGACATCTCCACTGCCTCCAGCCTCCTCCTCGCTGCAGCATTTGCAACCCATGCTTCACACCCATATAAGAGTGTTGGTACCACTATACTTTCGTACATTCCCTTCTTTGCCTCTATGGATAACGTTTTTGTCTCCACAGATACCTCAATGCACCACTCACCTTTTTCCTTCATCAATTCTATGGTTAACCTCATCCTTCATAAACCCATCCGCTGACACGTCAACTCCCAAATATCTGAAAACATTTACTTCTTCCATAATCCCTCTCTCCAATGTGATATCCAATTTTCTTTATTTAAATCATTTGATACCCTCATCACCTTACTCTTATCTATGTTCACTTTTAACTTTCTACCTTTACACACCCCCCAAACTC
>WNWK01037714.1:0-18335 GCA_009830355.1 Cherax destructor | reverse complement strand
TTTTCCGGGACCAGATCGATCTTGGGCCCAAGAGGAGCACCAAGGAGAGTGCTGTTGGCTGGATCAATGGCTCGTGCCCCTGGTAAAACAGCCCTAATGTTCTGGATCATCTGTGGATTGGTGGAAACTATTTCACATTTGGTGGGGTTTAAGATAGGCAGGCTCTACCATATCTTTAATTTTCCTGATTCCCCTAGGAAAAATTTTAGTGCCAGTAGGTGCCATCATCCAAGAACCAGATATTGAGCTCACTGGACAGCGCTTCTGTGACTTCCTTGATGACTAGACAGAATAGAAAGGGGGCGAGAGGGTCCCCCTGTTGCACACCCTCACACGAGTCAATTTCATGGTCCCCAAACAATAGTTTAGAAGCCACACTAACACGATTCTATGAAGGGATAGAGGGAAGGAAAGTGCCTAGAAACTGCTTGGAGAATCCCTTATGACTAAGTTGAATTGGAAAAGCCCAAATTTGATCAATTTTTCTTTGGGACATGTTGTTGATTATACTCGTGTCATGGACGTTCCACACCTTTGTTGAACCCCAAAAACCGAGCTAATTTGGGTTTTCCCAAATTGAGGCAGCATTTTGACTCACCATTCTACTCGGGGCCCGATATATATATATATATATATATATATATATATATATAATATATATATATATATATATATATTATATATATAAAAAAAAACCTGTGGTTCGTCGTTGGCCCCCAAAAGGGCCTGGTTGATCAGGCTCTGATCCAACATGGGGCCTGGTAAAGACCGGGCCCGGGGGGCCCCTGGGGAAATACACGACATGTATACATATGTACATGTACTTATACACACTTTATATGTATAAGTATACATCTGCATACCTGCAAAAACTTTAAATGTTAATATAAATGCACATATGCATACATAGGCAAACATTCGTATTCACCTTAGGCAGACATTGAGGACATCACTTTGAAACCCCTCGGGGCCAGTGATCATGTGGTTCTGAGCTTCAATACATAGTAGATTTAAAAGTGGAGGGGAAGCAGGAAGGGCAGGATGAATGAAGCCAAACAAAAGAGGGGTTTACACAGGCAGGGTTTCCACAAGGGGTTAGTACAGAGAACTGGCGGGGAATCGTAAAGAGATTGGGATATGTGACAACAATATGAAAGGGAAAAGGGGGGGGCCCAAGGGTAACGGGAATAATGAAAAACCCGGAGGCCCGTGTTCCCCAAAGGTGTAGAGGAAAACCAAGTGTGCAAAAAATGGAAGTATAAAAGGGCGGCCCACGAGAATGGGAAAGCCATAGAGCCAGAAATGAATATGCACAGGTAAGAAGGGAGCCCCAACGACAATAAGAAAATGACAGCAGCGAATGCCAAATCTGACCCTAAGCTGTTGATAGCCACATCAGGAGGAAAACAATAGTCAAGGACCAAGTAATCAGGCTGAGGAAGGAAGGAGGAGAGATCACAAGAAACGACCGCGAAGTATGTGAGGAGCTCAACATGAGATTCAAAGAAGTGTTCACAGAGGAGACAGAAGGGACCCCAGAAAGACGGAAAGGTGGGGTACACCATCAAGTGTTGGACACAATACATACAACCGAGGAAGAAGTGAAGAGGCTGCTAAGCGAGCTAGATATCTCAAAAGCGATGGGGCCGGATAACATCTCTCCATGGGTCCTGAGAGAGGGAGCAGAGTAGCTATGTGTACACCTAACAACAATCTTCAACACATCTATCGAAACAGGTCGACTACCTGAGGAATGGAAGACAGCAAATGTAGTCCCATTTTTTAAAAAAAAAGAGACTGACACGAAGCATTAAACTACAGACCAGTGTCACTGACATGTATAGTATGCAAAGTCATGGAGAAGATTATCAAGAGAAGAGTGGTGGAGCACCTAGAAAGGAATGAGCTTATCAAAGACGGCCAGCACGGTTTCAGGGTCGGGAAATCCTGTGTCACAAACTTATTGGAGTTCTTTGACAGGGTGACAGCAGTAAGACAAGAGAGGCGTGGGTAGATTGCATTTTCTTGGACTGTAAGAAGGCGTTTGACACAGTTCCACACAAGAGATTAGTGCAAAAGCTGGAGGACCAGGCAGTGATAACAGGGAATACACTACAATGGATCAGGGAATACCTGTCAGGAAGACAACAGCGAGTAATAGTACGTGGCAAGGTGTCAGAGTGGGCGCCTGTGACGAGCGGGGTCCACAGGGGACAGTCCTAGGACCAGTGTTGTTTCTTGTATTTGTGAACATGACGGAAGGAATAGACTCCGAAGTGTCCCTGTTTACAGATGAGGTGAAGTTGATGAGAAGAATCCAATTGGATGAGGACCAGGCAGAACTACAAAGGGATCTGGACAGGCTGTATGCTTGGTACAGCAACTGGCTCCTGGAATTCAACCCCACCAAGTGCAAAGTCATGAAGATTGGAGAAGGGCAAAGAAGACCGCAGACGGAGTACAGTCTAAGGGGTCAGAAACTTCAAACCTCACTCAAGAAAAAAGATCTTGGGGTGAGTATAACACCGGGCACATCTTCTGAGGCGCACATCAACCAAATAACTGCTGCAGCATACGGGCGCCTAGCAAACCTAAGAACAGCATTCTGACATCTTAATAAGGAATCGTTCAGGACCCTGTACACTGTGTATGTTAGGCCCATATTGGAGTATGCAGCACCAGTTTGGAATCCACACCTAGTCAAGCACGTAAGGAAACTAGAGAGAGTGCAAAGGTTTGCAACCAGACTAGTCCCGGAGCTAAGGGGTATGTCCTACGAGGAGAGGTTAAGGGAAATTGACCTAACGACACTGGAGGACAGGAGAGATAGGGGAGATATGATAACGACATATAAAATACTGAGAGGAATCGACAAGGTGAACAGAGACAAGATGTTCCAGAGATGGGACACAGCAACAAGGGGTCACAGTTGGAAGTTTAAGACTCAGATGAATCACAGGGATGTTAGGAAGTATTTCTTCAGTCACAGAGTTGTCAGGAAGTGAAATAGTCTCGGAAGTGATATAGTGGAGGCAGGATCCATACATAGCTTTAAGAAGAGGTATGATAAAGCTCATGGAGTGACCTAGTAGCGGCCAGTGAAGAGGCGGGGCCAGGAGCTGTGATTCGACCCCTGCAACCACAACTAGGTGAGTACATGTATACACAAAAAAGTGCACATATGTACAGAAATTCATATGCACAAGCATACATATTTATATATATTTCGTTTCAATGGAATTTTATGACCACCCTCCTGTGTTCGTTTTGCGTGCATTGAGGTACACGAGGCTGGGCTTATGGAATACCGGGATACCTGTCCCGGATCGCGCAGCGACCGAAATGCATCTAGTTGTTTCATTTGTATTCTGGCAGACTATACACTTTTTTTCAAATGAAGGTATGTTTCATTCTTCGGTTTTTAATTGAAGCAATTCTGGTACCCCCCACAATCCAAATTTGTCTTCATTCCATTACTTAATCTTCTCTACCTGAAACACAAACCTAGAATTAATTATAATTTTGAATGTCGTTATTGAAAATTGAAAATGTTTATTGTAAAGCTTACAATGTGTGGTTTACATATTATAAAATATTAATTACAAAGAAGGCCACTAGCAGTTTTAGGCATTTCGGGCAGACTAATACTAATTCTTACTTTATATTGATATAGGTTATTGAGTAGTACATTTTAACATACATTATTAGTTATATACATAATTAGGTACATACATAATTAGGTACATACATATTAGGTACATACATAATTAGGTACATACATAATTAGGTACATACATAATTAGGTACATTCATAATTAGGTACATACATTATTAGGTACATACATAATTAGATACATAATTAGGCACATACATAATTATATTTATAATAGTGAGGTAGTACAAAACATATAATAATATTACAAATGGTAAATTTAGTAATGGGATAGGATTTGTCTTGGCATGATACACTGTTTCTATTAAAGCTCATACTATATTGGAAAAGTATCTTGGGCAAACTTAGGACTAACTTAAAATTTAATAGCCAATATATATACTATTAGGAATTTTATGCTTACAGTCATTTGGGTGAGTGTAAGTGTAAATTAGGGGGAAACTACAGATAACGAGAGTAAGACTATATTGCTTGGAATGTGTTCATGATACAAAAAAAGAGAATTAGGTAGTTTTCATTTGGTTAGCTGATGATGGGGTGTGTTAGGGAGATGTTTTTTTGACGGTTGTTTTGAAAATGGTGGTTGAGTCTGCGGTTCTAGGGTTTTCAAGCAGGAAATTCCAGATTTTAGGCCCTTTGGGAAACTTTCTTCCCGGCAATACTATGTATTTCACACTACTTAAAACAAAAGAAAAAATTATGTGAGTTATCATATACATTTAATACCAGTAAATCATAATTTTACGAAAATTTCTTTCTAGTTAATTGCATAAGGTCAGTTAGATATAAAATCTGATATTCGTATATATATGGAAACCTTAAATTTGCATTCCTTGACCTACAAACATTTATTTAGATATCAGAATGCCAAGTGGAGGTGAAATAGGAGCTTACCTGAGGAGTTTACCTGGAGAGATAATATAAGATAAGATTTCTTCGGATTTTTAACCCCGGAGGGTTAGCCACCCAGGATAACCCAAGAAAGTCAGTGCGTCATCGAGGACTGTCTGTCTTATTTCCATTGGGGTCCTTAATCTTGTCCACCAGGATGCGACCCACACCAGTCGACTAACAACCCAGGTACCTATTTGCTGCTAGGTGAACATGACAACAGGTGTAAGGAAACACGTCGAATTGTTTCCACCCGCCGGGAATCGAACCCGGGCCCTCCGTGTGTGAAGCGAGAGCTCTAGCCACCAGACCACCGGGCCACCAGGGGTCAACGCTCCCGCGCCCCGGTCTGTGACCAGGCCTCATGGTGGATCAGGGCCTGATCAATCAGGGTGTTACTGCTGGCTGCACGCAGTCCAACGTACGAACCACAGCCTGGCTGGTCCAGGCTGTGGTTCGTCCAGTGCCTGTCCAGTGCCTACTTCAAGACAGCCATGGGTCTATTGGTAATCCCCCTTATGTAAGCTGGAAGGCAGTTGAACAGTCTTGGGCCCCTGACACTTATTGTGTTGTCTCTCAACGTGCTAGTGGCACCCCTGCTTTTCATTGGGGGGATGTTGCATCGTCTGCCGAATCTTTTGCTTTCGTAGGGAGTGATTTTCGTGTGCAAGTTTGGTACTAATCCCTCTAGGATTTTCCTAGTGTATATAATAATGTATCTCTCCCGCCTGCGTTCTAGGGAGTATAGGTTTAGGAACTTCAAGCGTTCCCAGTAATTGAGGTGGTTTATCACAGTTATGCATGCCGTGAAGGTTCTCTGCACATTTTCTAGGTCAGCAATTTCACCTGCCTTGAAAGATGCAGTTAGTGTGCAGCAATATTCCGTCCTAGATAGAACAAGCGTCATCATGGGCTTGGCATCCATGGTTTTGAAGGTTCTCATTATCCATCCTGTCATTTTTCTAGCAGATGCGATTGCTGCAGTGTTATGGTCCTTGAAGGTGAGATCCTCTGACATGATCACTCCCAGGTCTTTGACATTAGTTTCTCGCTCTATTGTGTGGTTGGAATTTGTTTTATATTCCGATGAAATTTTAATTTCCTCACGTTTTCTATATCGGAGTAATTGAAGTTTCTCATCATTGAACTTCATATTGTTTTCTGCAGCCCATTTAAAGATTTGGTTGATGTCCGCTTGGAGTCTTGCAGTGTCTTCAATGGTGGACACTGTCATGCAGATTCGGGTGTCATCTGCAAAGGAAGACTCGGCACTATGGCTTATGTCCCTGTCTATGTCAGATATGAGGATGAGGAACAAGATGGGAGTGAGTACTGTGCCTTGTGGAACAGAGCTTTTCACCGTAGCCGCCTTAGACTTTACTCTGTTGACTACTACTCTTTGTGTTCTATTTGTTAGGAAATTATAGATCCATCTACCAACTTTTCCTGTTATTCTTTTATCACGCATTTTGTGTGCTATTACACCATGGTCACACTTGTCAAAGGCTTTTGCAAAGTCTGTGTATATAAGATCTGCATTCTGTTTGTCTTCTAGAGTATCCAGGACCTTGTCGTAGTGGTCGAGTAGTTGGGACAGACAGGAGCGACCTGCTCTAAACCCATGCTGCCCTGGGTTGTGTAATTGATGGGTATCTAGATGAGTGGCGATCTTGCTTCTTAGAAACCTTTCAAAGATTTTTATGATATGGGACGTTAGCGCTATTGGTCTGTAGTTCTTTGCTATTGCTTTACTGCCCCCTTTGTGGAGTGGGGCTATGTCTGTTGTTTTTAGTAACTGCGGGACGACCCCAGTGTCCATGCTCCCTCTCCATAGGATGTTAAAAGCACGTGATAGGGGCTTCTTGCAGTTCTTGATGAACACGGTGTTCCATGAGTCTGGGCCTGGAGCGGAGTGCATGGGCATGTCATTTATTGCCTTTTCGAAGTCATTTGGCGTCAGGGTGATGTCAGATAGGCATGCGTCTGTCAAGTTCTGTGGCACTCTCATAAAAAATCATTTAGGTCTTCGATTTTCAGTCTGGTTAGCGGCTCGCTAAAAACTGAGTCATACTGGGACTTAAGTAACTCACTCATTTCCTTGCTGTCATCTGTGTAGGACCCATCCCGTTTAAGTAGGGGCCCAATACTGGATGTTGTTCTCGACTTTGATTTTGCATAAGATTTTTAGATTTTGCCACCGAAGTGGCTAGTTTATTGTGCACCCCATATCCATCCTGTGGACGGTAGCGCAAGAGCATATGGATACACAAAAGGCCTAGGCACTAGGCCCCAAAGGGGTTAACAATTGTACATTTGGGTTCATATCTACATTTCAATTATCTGTTACAAGCAGGTATCTTATTTCATGAATAAGATATCTTGACATGTCACATAGGTTATTATATTGTCTATCTCTATATTCCTCAATAAGTGCACAATTAAGCACATAGTGTTCACGACAGTGACCATATGCCTGATCACATAATTTGCATTTAGTTTGATCATCATCTGTCTCCCAAACTGTCAGAAGTACCTGTAGCCAAGCCTAAGCCTGGCCACTACAACATCAGTCAGTCTGCTCACATTGCAAGTTGCTCCACAAACATGTCCATCTGTGCTCGCATTATCATGAGCACATTTTGCATAAGAAAAGAAATACTTTGGGTTTCTTCCAATTTCATTTATGGCTTTTAGTTCGTCCCGCGTTTCTTGATTCCTGTAAGATTCCTTTAGTTTTAGTTCGATGTTTGCTATTTATCTGACCATTGTCAGATATATTGGCCTCTTGTAGCTGTTCCGTTATTCTTTGCCTTCGTCTGTATAGGGAGCGCCTCTCTCTTTCTAGTTTGCATCTCCTCCTTTTCCTTAAGGGAATTTGCCTTGAGCAAACCTCAAGTGCCACAGAGTTAATTTGTTCTAGACATAGGTTAGGATCCGTGATGCTTAGGCTATCTTCCCAGTTTATATCATTTAGGACTTGGTTTACTTGGTCCAACCTTATGTTTTTGTTATTGAAGTTGAATTTGGAGAACCCTCCCTCGCGGCTGATCACATTTTGTTGATCTGGGGCTCCCCGCATGCATGTCTGGACCTCTATTATGTTGTGATCTGAGTATATTGTTTTTGATATAATGACATTTCGTATCAGATCATCATTGTTGGTGAAGATGAGGTCCAGCGTATTATCTAATCTTGTAGGCTCTACTATTTGCTGGTTTAAGGTGAATTTGGTGCAGAGATTTAAAAGTTCATGTGTGTGCGAGTTTTCATCTGAGCTGCCTCCTGGTGTTATCTCTGCTACCACATTGTTTGCAATGTTCCTCCATTTTAGGTGCCTTAGATTGAAATCCCCCAGGAGCAAGATGTTAGGGGCAGGAACTGGAAGATTTTCCAGACAGTGGTCAATTTTCAGAAGCTGTTCCTGGAATTGTTGGGACGTTGCATCCGGAGGCTTGTATAGCTGACATTAATAATAACATTTGAGCAGTTTCAAGCCCCATTTTAGGATATTGGTCTCTTTGGTACCTCTTAAATATTTGAATTCAATATGGTCTGTGTATGTTCTAATTTACCATTTTTGATAAATTAGACACATGTGCAACACTTGGGTATCTCTATTGAGGAAACGTTTCGCCACACAGTGGCTTCATTAGTCCAATACAAAGTAGAAAGTAGTAAGAAGAGAAGGAGTTTGAGGTAATCAGTCCCTCAGCCTGGAATCGATGTGTTCAATCCATCAATCTTGTAGGAAATACAGCATAGGGCCGGAGCAGTGGCTTATATACTGTGTGGCGAAACGTTTCCTCAATTGCGTCTAATTTATCAACATGTCGGTTCTCTGAACCATTCATCTACAAATTTATCATTTTTATTGAAGAAATTTTGGTATTTGTTTCCATATGATGACTTGTGAATGCTTCTTCTGACTCCCTTCAAATCCTCAACGATAATATTTAACTGCATTATTAACTTATGTCACACATTGCACTATTTCAATCGAGTGCTAATATTGAGGCACTGGGGAATGTCCCAAAATGCGTCGAGTTGGTTGGTTGTTTAACGGTGTTTTTAAGGTTATCGACTAGTAAATAAGTATGTTTATTTAGGCAAAGGTACACATTAGTACAATTATCATAATGTAAATTACCTAGGATAACCCAAAAATCTAAGTTAGTTAGTTTAATATCTTTATTATGCACCCTATACCCATCCTGTGGGCGGTAGTCAAAAGATTACAGAGGTACATAATTGGTCCAGGGACTGGACTCCAAAGTTTTGATAGCTGAACAAGTTACAACGGTAATGAACTAGATCTGGTCACAATCATGACAAGTTACAAAGGTAATGAGCTCCAGGTAGAGCTGGTCACACTCATGACAAGTTACAGCGGTAATGAACTAGATCTGGTCACAATCATGACAAGTTACAAAGGTAATGAGCTCCAGGTAGAGCTGGTCACAATCATGACAAGTTACAAAGGTAATGAACCATAAACACGTCTATACATGGTTGCAATCATGAACAAATTACAGAGTAATGAACAATTAACAAACATTCTAGGGAATGCATCCATTGCCCCAACAACAGATAAGACAAAGTGACCCTTACATAAGGGTCTTGAAGGCTGCACGGTAGCCCCTTCGCTACCAGACAACAACTTCAACCAAAACAACGTCTTCTATAACATAGCTGAACCCTTTGCCAAGAAGCTTCTTCATCGTTATCCCACATAAGAGCATAAGAATGGAGGAACACTGCAGAAGGTCTACTCATATACTAGTCCAATCTCTTTTAAAAGCTACCCAAGGTCCTAGCCTCTATCACCCTACTCGGAAGATTGTCATATGCAGGTTCAGATCCAACCTACCCAACATTCTCCACCTGACTCCATCCTATAAATACTCACGTACCTTTCACCCAGGTAGATCTGTTTGTGACTTGATAAAGCCCACTGTGTGGGCGAAACGTTGTCAATAAAGGATCACATTATACTGCTTATGTGTTTATTTCTCCATTGTGTCGGTATTTTATACCATTTATTTCCAATTATTATTATTATAATCAAATAGAAGCGCTAAACCACAGGGGTTATACAGCGCTGCAGGTTATTGTAGGATGCAGGGAGAGTGGGTTGTAAGAGGGAGATGGACGATTAGTAGGGTATGGAGTGCAAGATGACGGTGGATATTTATTTCCAAGAATACTCTAATCCCTGAAGCATGGATCAAAGAAAACTCGCAGCATATATATACGCTGTATATATGCTGCAAATGCATATCTCTGCATAGTTATTATTGTTGTTGTAGGTTAGTTAGTAAGTTAGTTTAATATCTTTATTATGCACCCCATACCCAGCCTGAGCTGTATTAAGTTATACTCCCTGTGCAGACCAAGACAGCTTCACAGGTGACCGGCCCACTAAAACAAGAAAATAATTAGAAATTCGTACCGCGGAAAAGGGATGATTTCGCGACTTAAGCAGAATACTAAACAGACAAATCATTAACTAGCTCCACGAAATATAAATAGGTTAATTAAGGTAGTGATGGCCAGATCAGAGAGAGAGAGAGGCGAGTGCATGGACTAGCAGGGTGTGATGAGTGAAGGAGAGTGAGTGAAGGTGAGTGAGTGGTCTTGTTTACTCACACAGCTGGTGGCCTGGATGGCGCACCTCACGTGCGCTCACACATTTTTCTTCCCTCGATCTTTCTTTTCTAAGTCTTGCCTGCTGCAAGCAAGTCCCGCTAACTGTACACACACCCGTGACGATTTTAATGAAATGATGTGAGTAAACTATCATCTAAGTTGTAATATTTTCTGAACTTCCCATTGGAATTACGAAGTTGTTGATGACACTCCGTGTGTTACTTGCTTAGAATAAATTAAGTAACATTTGCATGAAATGGCAAAAAAAGGCAGCTGGTGTGGTGCTGCGTAGCTCATTGGTGAGAACATGAGACTCAAAAGCGCAAGGTCCCGGGTTCGATTCCCTGGCGGAGAGAAACATATGGCTCGGTTACCTTACGTTCCTGCTGCCACTGCCCATCAGTCAGGTAAGATAAGGTAAGATTTATTCAGATTTTTAACCCCGGAGGGTTAGCCACCCGGGATAACCCAGGAAAGTCAGTGCATCATTGAGGACTGTGTCTTCCATCGTGGTCCTTCAGTATTGTTCCCCAGGATGCCACCCACACCAGTCAACTAACACCCAGGTACCCACTTATAATAATAATAATAATAGTTTATTTAGACATGGTACAATGATACTGCTAGGTGAACACGGACGACAGGTGTAAGGTGACTTAACTAACACCCAGGTACCTACTTACTGCTAGGTGAACAGGGACAACAAGTGTAAGGTGACTAATACCCAGGGACCTACTGTTTGGTGAACAGGGACAGCAGGTGTAAGGTGACAACACCCAGGTACCTATTTACTGCTAGGTGAACAGGAACAGCAGGTGTAAGGTGGCTTAACGAACACCCTGGTACCTACTTACTGCTAGGTGAACAGGGACAACAAGTGTAAGGTGACTAATACCCAGGGACCTACTGTTTGGTGAACAGGGACAGCAGGTGTAAGGTGACTTAACGAACATCCAGGTACCTTCTTACTGCTAGGTGAACAGGGACAACAAGTGTAAGGTGACAACACCCAGGGACCTACTGTTTGGTGAACAGGGACAGCAGGTGTAAGGAAACATGCCCAATGTTTCCACCCACAGACACTCATTGTGTGAAGCAAGACCGTTTTCAAATGAGCCAATTAAACGGACTGCTCTGGGTTGCATCCAGGGAAAAGAATTTATTAGAATACTTAAGTGCTGCTTGAATATCTTAACCTGTGTAAGAAGACACTTCAGTGAAAGAAAACCTCAGTACCTGATGGAAAGATTTAAGTGGTGAGTAAAAGGTATCAGTGTACGAAATGATGTTAATACAAAAAAAGACATGAAAATGCAAGAAAGAATGATTTTTTGCAAGATCTAGTAAGTTTTAGGTATTATATACACAACATATTTTTTTTACACTGGTCCTGATGGCACACAGTTTTTATGGGCAGTTATAGCTATACGTACTATAGATTTAGTCTAGGATAAGAATGCAAGTGATGCCACTGACCTATCCAAGTCATTGATTGGTTAGAGGCAGTCTCAGATATTTTTCTACTGGCAAAGAGTTCTCCCATTAGAAAAATCATTAGCAGGCTCTAATCTAACCTACTGTATACCAACCTAAGCTTAAATTGTGTTATTGGACAACTCTCGATTACATTTTAACAAGTCATTGAACTTTCTGCTGCATAACTCACTCATATCGGTGATCTTAAATGTCAAGCATTTCATGTAACACCTGAGGTAACCAAGTAAAATCAAGCAGTATGACTTACTTCCATTGGGCTTCTTATTCAGGTGCTTTTGCTGACTAGTATTTAAAGGACACAACCTCATCAACAAGACTTCTGAATACTGGAGTACCACACGGAAGTGTACTTGGTTCCCTGCTCTTCCGCTTATGCATCAATGATCTTCCTAACGTATCACAACACCTTAAGCCTATTCTCTTTGCTGACGACACGACTTATGTCATCTCCCACCCAAACCTTGTCTCACTCTACACTTTTGTTAACAAAGAGCTAGTAAAAATATCGACCTGGATGACCGCTAATAAACTTACACTTAATATTGATGAAACCTTCTATATTTTGTTTGGGAACAGAGCAGGTGTTACCCAGCTGACCATAATGATTGACAACACTCTTATTGCTAAACATAATGAGGGCAAATTCCTGGGCCTGCACCTTGACAACAACCTGAAATTCAACACCCATATCCAACACACAAAAAAAGTATCAAAAACAGTTGGGATCCTCTCCAAGATACTTTACTATGTACCACAATCAGCCCTACTCACACTATACTATTCACTCATCTATCCCTACTTCACCTATGCTATTTGTGCCTGGGGATCAACAACAGCAACCCACCTAAAGCCAACAATAACCCAAGAAAAAGCTGCAGTAAAATTACTGTATCATGCAGTCCGATCCTAGACAACACCCCCATCCCCGCTATTCAAAGACCTAAACTTACTGTACAAACATTCACACCTAGTACTGTGCAACCTACATTTACAGAACCATAAATTCTAATATTAACCCTGACCTAAAACACTTTCTTGATGGTTCCAACAGGACGCATAGACACAATTCAGACACAAAAATCTCAATGACATTCCTCGTGTTCGGCTGAATCTCTACAAAAATTTGATGTACATAAAAGGGCCTAAAATCTGGAACTCCCTGCCTGAAAACTCTAGAACTGCAGACTTGACCACCATTTTCAAAACTACTGTTAACCCTTTGAGGGTTGAGACCCCTGATCCTGAACTCTTTCTCAGGGTTGAAAAATATTTGAACAAAAAAAAAATTGCGATGAATACTTACCGAAATATAGAGTCGTGAAGTTGACAGAAAGTGAACCGCTTACGGCAACATCGCCGATTGCCGGTCACTTGGTAATATTATAATTAGTTTTTCTACTTTTTCTTTTATTTTTAACATTTTATTTTTCAAGTAACTTTTATGGCCTGTGAGACCAATATGAGGTATATATTGTATGTACAGTGGTACCCTGAGTTTCGGCCATAATTCATTCCAGAAGGCTGTTGAGTGCGTTACCGAACAATTTGTTCCCATAAGAAATACATAATGTAAATTAGATGTTTACACAAACCAACAATAAAAAATGTTGTTTATTACTATTTTTCTATCATATATATACATATAGAGTCACTGGACATGTTCCTAGAAGTGCTGCAGCTTGTGGAACTCTTTGAAACATAGTGTCATGCACAGTGGTGTTTTACACTCCTCACACATAAAACGAGTGTCTTTGCATTTTGTGGGCGTTTTTTTGTATGTGCACAGACAAAACACCTCTTCTGAGCAGTTTTCTTCGTAGTAGGAGGCAGTTGTATTAGGTAATGATCACGAGGCCTCAGACGAGAGGGTAGTTGGTGATCAGTTTGTAGGCGGTTTTCTATTGCAGGTATTGTTTCTTGGTACTTGAATAATATTTGTCTGATGACAGACAAACAAAATTAGCCATATGGTAGTTTGTTTCTGGTCCTCATCTTATACATATTATAACCATTGAACATGGAAATGTTCAATGTTATGTACCACTTATAACTCTTACGAACACAATCAGCAAACCCAATCTGCATGTCACATTTGTCCACTGAATGCATATTGAGGGTGTAGTCCATCACAGTGTTTCTTATATAATTTGGAAGAAAATATCAGATAGATTAATGAAAATATAAAATAAGACATTTAATGTGCCCAAGAGTGATTATTATTAGTACAGTATTACGTAATGTTTTCCTTACGCCTGGCAACCACACCTCCATAGCATATAATCAGCATGTTTATATGAACAGCATGTTTATATGCTATGTAGCATGTTTCTTATGTAATTTTGAAGAAAATATCAAAGATAGATTAACGAAAATGTCTATATTGACGTAAAATAGGACATTTATGTGCTCAAGATTGATTATTATTATATAATAGAGAGATGTGCTCACGGAAAATGTAAACAAACAGGGTGGCGCGTGCCGTATTTGAAAGACTGCTTGCCGTATAGAAAGTTTTGGTCATAATTTGAACTCGCCGTATTAACGAAATGCCATAAGGCGAAACGCCGAAAAGCGGGGCCCTACTGTATAACATAACATTGTGTGTTGTTGAAAGTAGTTTACAGTACAGTGGACCCTCGGTTAACGAATACCCCGGAAATCGTGCAATTATGTAAATATAATTTTGTAAGTTCTTGTGGAAGTGTATTTTTGGGGGTCTGAAATAGACTAACCTAAGTGAAATTTTTCCTTAAGGGAGTAAATTCGTTCGGTAATGGCACTTGAGCAGACTTCAGGAGTGAAGTTTTACGAAACTCGGGGGTCCACTGTATAAGAATGATAGAATTGGGTGTAAGGCAGTATTGTTTTGGGCAGGTATTTATACTACCATGTAGTAGTAATGTATGAACTTTGGGCATTTAATTTTGAGGTTTTAAGATTTAGGTACATACAGTGGTACCCCGGTTTACGATGGTCCCCAAACTCACCCTTTTATGTAAGTTTATTTTTAAATGCTTTGTAAGTGTAATTTTGGGGTCTAAAAGGACTAGTCTATTTTACAACATTTCTTAAGGAGATAAATTCGTTTGGTAATGGCACTTGAACAGCATTCTGGAATGAAAAAATATCGTAAACCGGGGTACCACTGTAATTGGGAGATTTTTTGGTAAAGTTAAGTAATGAGTATTGAGTTTTTAGTTTAGGGTGAGTAGGTGGTTTTTGAGAAGAGTCTTAAATTGATGTTCAGACCGGGTTACTTTAGTATTTACTGGTAATGAATTCCAAATTTTGGGGCCCTTTATGTGCATAGAGTTTTTACACAGTGTGATATGGACACGGGGTACATCAAAAAGTGATCTGTGTCTTGTGTTATGGTCGTGTGTCCTGTTAAGGTTGGTGAGGAGAAGTTTTAGTTGAGGGTTCTATGTATGTAGTAGGCACAAGAATAAGTATGGATGTTCTTTACGGTGAGTAGTTTTAGACTTTTGAATATTGGTGGAGTATGCTGTCTGGAGTGAGATTTTATCATCATTCTGACTGCAGCCTTTTGCTGGGTTATTAGTGGTCTTAGGTGATTGAATGTTGTTGATCCCCATGCACAAATTCCATAGGTGAGATAAGGGTAGATGAGTGAATGATACAGTGCAAGGAGAGCTGATTGTGGAACAATAGAATTGTTTTTTCATAGAAACGGATTAATTGTTTTCCCTATATTTCTTATGGGAAAATTTGCTTGGTATACATCCTGTTTGGTATAAGTCCAAGGTCCTAGAACGGATTAAGGACGTATACTGAGGTACCATTGTAGATGTTTTTATCAATGGATTTGAGGATGCTATTTGTAAGCCAGGGGCTGTTTAGGCTCTTTGCTGTGATCTGCTTTGTTTTTATTGGGCAATGCC
The DNA here is from genome assembly GCA_009830355.1 of Cherax destructor. Classification (NCBI taxonomy): domain Eukaryota; kingdom Metazoa; phylum Arthropoda; class Malacostraca; order Decapoda; family Parastacidae; genus Cherax; species Cherax destructor. The sequence goes on along the minus strand of WNWK01037714.1, from coordinate 2,726 downwards.
TGTTATATAGTTTTTTTTTTCTGTAAAAAATTTTTGACTAATTAATATCAAGGTTGACTGCTAGCTCACTCTGCCAGTCAATGTTACTTACACCTTTGAGGGTCCAAGAATTTTCAAAAAAAAATTTTGTTATTTTTTATGAAATGGTAGAGAATCTTTTTCTGAAGGTAATAAAACAAAAAGTACGAAAATTGATGGAAAATTGACGAAATTACACTCGCAAATTTTACTGCATCAGCAATATTTACGCATCGACGACAACTTACTAGATTCAGAGATGTTGGAAGAAGTGTAGGAGAAACCAAGTGAAAAGTGGTGGTACCATAGGCACAGTTAGAGAATACTGTCAGCATCCGGGTCCCTACTCTTCAACATACTACCAGCAGATGTTAGAAATGTTGTAGAACAAAGGTAGTTTTCCAGAGAAAGTAGGACCACTACTTACTATAAAATGCCAGACCATTCAGGTTATGACAGGTATATAGGCCTGTGGGCTGCTAACAGCAACATTCTGGTTGACCATTCAGTCAACAAGGAAGTCTGGCTTCAGACCACTCAAGGAAGGTTTCTCGAAGCTGGTGAGGGGATTTTGATAGAAGGAATTGGACCTGTGCTCTCCTTCCTTGGATCAGACCTGAAGGTCTTCTATTTTCCCCTGGCACTGAATGAGCCAGGGCTTAACCCCCATCCCCCTTCCCCAAATGAACGTAATAAAGATATGTAATGTGAGTGTAAGGAAGTCTTGAAACAGGTATGTCACTTCTTTTAAATGAAAAAAAAAGAGAACAAACTGATATTTAGCCTGATTCAACATGCTGTAGTGATTCATGAGGTGTTGTGTGTTCCATTCATTAATATCTGTACTAGTGTTTTCATATTTATAACTTGTACAGAATATGCTTTTTATTTCTAGGAAAGCAGTTGCATGAGGAGACAGCCTAAGACAACTACTATATTGTCTGATGGACATGGAGGGCCAGCAGAAACTCTACTTGTTCTTAGGATTTGCTCTCTTCGTGTCTGTTATTTATTGGTCTTCACCTTACCGCACACATGCTGATCTTTCTCACGCTAAACAGGTAAGTTTTCTCTTGAAATCAAATCAAATTAAATTTTTAAGAATTACAGGGTATCACATCAACTCTGGGATTACATCTTTTTGTGCAGTCTAAGGTAAGAAAATTATTTCATATTTATGGTACTGCTGTAGTACTTGAATAATGGTTCAAATAATTATTTATGGTAGATATGGCTTGATTAATGAATATCTAGGCTCCTTTGGAGCCTGGAAATTCATATATCCTGAAATTTGATGTAGGTAATACATGTTGTACCTACATCAAATTTCAGGATATTTTAAATTTGATTTGAATATTCCAGGCTCCAGAGGAGCCTAGATACTATTCATTAATCAAGCCACATCTACATTAAATAATTAATGAAGCTTCTGACAACCTCAGTTTAAGCTGGTAATTATTTATTTAATGCAATGGCTGTTTCTCACTGAGGTAGGATGATCCATCTCCTCAAAAAAAAGAGGAAACACATTCACCATTATTCATTCAATTGCTGTCTTGCCAGTAGTGCAACATTCATACCCTTCCTTCAGAATGCAGGAACTGTGCTTCCCACCTCCAGGATTTAAGTCCAGCTCACTGGTTTCCCCTGAATCCCTCCATATATAATACATTGCTCAAGCTTAAACAGCACAAGCCATAAAAATCCCTTTTCTTCACTCTAATCTAACATGCTAACCAACCTTCTGTATCCTGAAGTCCCTAGCACTCGTACCCTCTTTTAACCCATAAACGGTCCAAACGTATATATACGTTCATACCGCTACTGCCCCAAATGTATACGTATATACATTTTATTTTTCCTGCCTCCAAATTTGGCACTATTGGCTTGAGATGCCTGGTCAGCATAGAATGGGTCTTAACACTGTGTGCGCTGTATTAAAAAATCTGGGCCCACTTAGTACCTTGTGGGAGCACCAGTTAAACTGAGCACCAGCTAGACCAAACAGTGCGGCAAACACCAAGGATTCACTGATGTCATATTAACACTCCCTTTTAAGTGGAAAGGGATGTCGGTAGGCTGGCCACCTGGCTGGCCAACTGGCTACCTGATTGGCTGTCTCTATCTCTGTCTGTATCTATCTCTGTCTCTTCGTCTCTGTCTGTCTCTATCTCACAGGAACACATACGTAAATACAATTATACATAGTGTAAATTACCTAGGATAACTAAAAAAATCCAGACAAAGTGCTATACTACTGTGCTTGTGATCGTGTGTAATACCAGTTGGTTCATGAGCTACTCTCTGAGACAAGCAGACAGAAAGGAGGAGACACACAGGCAGACAGAAAGACAGACAGACACACAGACAGGTTTGTGTAACACAAATAAAGAGAAGCAGTGTAAGCTCATCAAATGTCACCAATGTCATTAGTGGACGGATAAGAAAAGATAAGACTACGCTCACCCCTCATCAAATGTCACCACAGTCATTAGTGGATATAAGATAAGGCAGTGACACAACTTACATAATGCTTCAAGGGAAATTATTATTATTATTATTATTATTATGCACTATTATTATTATTATTATTATTATTATTATTATTCACTATCATTATTATTATTATTATTATTATGCACTATCATTATTATTATTATTATGCACTATCATTATTATTATTATCATTATTATTATTATGCACTATC
>WNWK01037713.1:5000-18335 GCA_009830355.1 Cherax destructor | reverse complement strand
CTTTACTGGTTTGGTCTTGCTGGTTCTTGATTCAGCTGCAGGGTAGGTAGTGGTATGGTTTTTACTTGTGTGTGTGGTCTTTCTGGGTCTTGACCCAGATGCAGGGTAGGTAGTGGTCTGGTTTTACTGGATTTTAGTGATGGTAAAGTCAATAAAGAGAGCACTTGATGTTGGCTCACGAACATTAACTTGATGCTGTCATTAAGATCCTTCGTGTACGTCTCATTATGTGTTAACATACATTCGTTGGGGGTTAGAATGTTCATGAAATTATTGACAGGTTCTCCAGATTTCTTAGTGTTGTCTAACTTAATCTTGTTCTTGTTCATGAGTACAGGGGAATATGTTATCATATTTTTTTTCTTACCTATATTGCTGTAGTTACTGTACTTTTTTGTATGTTACCATTTTTGCATTTAGCTTTATAATTTTTCCCAGTACTCAACTCTACCTTTTTCGTCTTCCGTTTTTCATGTGAATGTTGACCGAGGTCAGTTATTTCATGCTATAGTAAATGAGTTCATGACTGGGTGGGATAAAATAATTTGGGTTAATTTTTCTTAGGTAACAAATTATCTTATACTTATGCCATCGAGGCGGCAGTAATTTATTATACATATACAATAAATCTATACAATAAATCGTTATTGGATGAAAATAAAAACTAGTAGCTGGGGATATTTGATCCTTTGACAAAAAGAATTAAGATGGTCGCTCCTGCACACTGTCCAGTATGACTCTAAGATACTATATTCTGTGATGTGTGAATGTCAGTTAAAATGTAAAATTAATGTTCTGTTGTAATGTATTGAGTTGTTTAAATGTTAACATTTATTATACCTTGAATGGTGTGGCACAAAATGTTATTTCTTCAGTCCTAATGTTTATGCTATAAATAATACTTAACGTTAATGTTTAGGTGATGTTTAAGTCGAGCTGAATATTATTCTGCTCATAGTATTTAAAAGTTGTAAACTTTCATTTATGAATAACTGTTAACTTAATTATTTTTCAGTTGTTAAAATTTTCTTAAAAGCTGCAGAGATTCGTAATTCAAATAATCTCGTTCGCACATGATGCCTTATAAATTATGTGACACTGATTTACATTGAAGAACTTACTTATACTACCATATAAAACGTTTTTATGACATTTGTTTACATATGAACGGTTATCATTTTACGGAATCCATATCAGCTCAGATGTTTGCGAATATCCTTGAGTGACCTACAGTAACATAAGAGGTTTTAACCGAGGTATAACTTCATTCAAGTTACCTTTAGTTCAGCCTTGAGAGCTGAGACTCTCACTCATCTGTCCCCCACACTGTATCTGTCATGTCTGGCCATCCTGTCTATGTGCTCGCTTGACGGATATGTCATTTCAAATTGTGATATTCCTACAAGGATAAACATTCTGATAAGGAACATTTCTAATTGTAAATAGTCGAGATCGTCACCAGACTCACAAACCTTTTGTTATAATTTGGACCTGGGGAGAGTGTAGCTTAGACCTGGGGAGAGTGTAGCTTGGACCTGGGGAGAGTGTAGCTTGGACCTGGTGAGAGTGTAGCTTGGACCTGGTGAGAGTGTAGCTTAGACCTGGGGAGAGTGCAGCTTGGACCTGGGGAGAGTGTAGCTTGGGCCTGGGGAGAGTGTAGCTTGGACCTGGGGAGAGTGTAGCTTGGACCTGGGGAGAGTGTAGCTTGGACCTGGGGAGAGTGTAGCTTGGACCTGGGGAGAGTGTAGTTGGACCTGGGGAGAGTGTAGCTTGGACCTGGAGAGAGTGTAGGTTGGACCTGGTGAGAGTGTAGCTTGGACCTGGGGAGAGTGTAGCTTGGACCTGGGGAGAGTGTAGCTTGGACCTGGGGAGAGTGTAGCTTGGACCTGGTGAGAGTGTAGCTTGGACCTGGTGAGAGTGTAGCTTAGACCTGGGGAGAGTGCAGCTTGGACCTGGGGAGAGTGTAGCTTGGGCCTGGGGAGAGTGTAGCTTGGACCTGGGAGAGTGTAGCTGGACCTGGGGAGAGTGTAGCTTGGACCTGGGAGAGTGTAGCTTGACCTGGGAGAGTGTAGTTGGACCTGGGGAGAGTGTAGCTTGGACCTGGTGAGTGTAGGTTGGACCTGGTGAGAGTGTAGCTTGGACCTGGGGAGAGTGTAGCTTGGACCTGGGGAGAGTGTAGCTTGGACCTGGGGAGAGTGTAGCTTGGACCTGGGGAGAGTGGGCTTGGACCTGGGAAGTGTAGCTGGACCTGGGGAGAGTGTAGCTTGGACCTGGGGAGTGTAGCTTGGACCTGGGAGAGTGTAGCTTGGACCTGGGGAGGTAGCTGACTGGAGAGTGAGCCTGGAGTGTACGACTGGGGAGAGTGCAGCTTGGACCTGGGGAGAGTGTAGCTTGGACCTGGGAGAGTGTAGCTTGGACCTGGGGAGAGTGTAGCTTGTACTTGGGGAGAGTGCAGCTTGGACCTGGGGAGAGTGTAGCTTGGACCTGGTGAGAGTGTAGCTTGGACCTGGGGAGAGTGGAGCTTGGACCTGGGGAGAGTGTAGCTTGGACCTGGGGAGAGTGTAGCTTGGACCTGGGGAGAGTGTAGCTTGGACCTGGGGAGAGTGTAGCTTGGACCTGGGGAGAGTGTAGCTTGGACCTGGGGAGAGTGTAGCTTGGACCTGGTGAGAGTGTAGCTTGGACCTGGGGAGAGTGTAGCTTGGACCTGGGGAGAGTGTAGCTTGGACCTGGGAGAGTGCAGCTTGGACCTGGGAGAGGTAGCTTGGACCTGGTGAGAGTGTAGCTTGGACCTGGGGAGAGTGTAGCTTGGACCTGGTGAGAGTGTAGCTTGGACCTGGGGAGAGTGTAGCTTGGACCTGGGGAGAGTGTAGCTTGGACCTGGGGAGAGTGTAGCTTGGACCTGGGGAGAGTGTAGCTTGACTGGAGGAGCTGGACTGGGAGAGTGTAGCTTGGACCTGGTGAGAGTGTAGCTTGGACCTGGGGAGAGTGTAGCTTGACCTGGGAGAGTGTAGCTTGGACCTGGGAGAGTGAGCTTGGACCTGGGGAGAGTGTAGCTTGGACCTGGGAGAGTGTAGCTTGGACCTGGGGAGAGTGTAGCTTGGACCTGGGGAGAGTGTAGCTTGACCTGGAGAGAGTGACTAGGGACTGGACTGGGAGAGTGTAGCTTGGACCTGGGGAGAGTGTAGCTTGACCTGGTGAGAGGTAGCTTGACCTGGGAGAGTGTAGCTTGACCTGGGAGAGTGTAGCTTGACCTGGGGAGAGTGTAGCTTGGACCTGGTGAGAGTGTAGCTTGGACCTGGTGAGAGTGTAGCTTGGACCTGGGGAGAGTGTAGCTTGGACCTGGGGAGAGTGTAGCTTGGACCTGGGGAGAGTGTAGCTTGGACCTGGGAGAGTGTAGCTTGGACCTGGGGAGAGTGTAGCTTGGACCTGGTGAGAGTGTAGCTTGGACCTGGGGAGAGTGTAGTACTGGAGGTGTACTTGACCTGGGAGAGTGTAGCTTGGACCTGGGGAGAGTGTAGCTTGGACCTGGGAGAGTGTAGCTTGACCTGGGGAGGTAGCTTGACCTGGGAGGTGTAGCTTGGACCTGGGGAGAGTGTAGCTTGGACCTGGGGAGAGTGTAGCTTGACCTGGATGAGTAGCTTGGACCTGGGGAGAGTGTAGCTTGGACCTGGGAGAGTGTAGCTTGGACCTGGGAGAGTAGCTGGACCTGGGAGAGTGTAGCTTGGACCTGGGAGAGGAGTGAGATGTAGCTTGGACCTGGGGAGAGTGTAGCTTGGACCTGGGGAGAGTGTAGCTTGGACCTGGGAGAGTGTAGCTTGGACCTGGGAGAGTGTAGCTTGGACCTGGTGAGTGTAGCTTGGACCTGGGGAGAGTGTAGCTTGGACCTGGGGAGAGTGTAGCTTGGACCTGGGGAGGTAGTTTGACCTGGGAGATGAGCTTGGACCTGGGAGGAGTGACTGGAGGGCTTGGACCTGGGAGAGTGTAGCTTGGACCTGGGGAGAGTGTAGCTTGGACCTGGGGAGAGTGTAGCTTGGACCTGGGGAGATGTAGTTGACTGGAGTGTTGGACCTGGGTGAGTGTAGCTTGACCTGGTGAGAGTGTAGCTTGACGGGACCTGGTGAGAGGTGTTTGACTGTGAGTAGTGACTGGGGAGAGTGTAGCTTGGACCTGGGGAGAGTGTAGCTTGGACCTGGGGAGAGTGTAGCTTGGACCTGGGGAGAGTGTAGCTTGGACCTGGGGAAAGTGTAGCTTGGACCTGGGGAGAGTGTAGCTTGGACCTGGGGAGAATGACAACACCGGGGATCGTCCCCACAATCTGGCTACAGTTGTTCATGTTTAGTCACTTTGAGGGAAGTGTCTCGCCCAGTTTTGATGGACAGTTAATGAATTGCTTATTTCTTCTTTCTGTCCCAGTGTGCATATAAGACAACGAGTAAATCTTATAAACTTTCGAAATTCAGTGTACATAAATATGCGCTTTCCTCTGTGTTTATAAACATTGTAATTTTTTTCCAATTTTTTCCTTTAAACTTCCCATGGCGAAGTTGTTTAAAATTCTGTCTATGTAAGACAAGTATGTGTTAGAAGACAATTACAAGGTGACCACAGGTTGACCTAAGATAACACTATGGACCTAAGATAACACTATGGACCTAAGATAACACTATGGACCTAAGATAAAACAATGGGCCTAAGATAACACTATGGATCTAAGATAACACTATGGACCTAAGATAACACTATGAGCATAAGATAACACTATAGGCCTAAGATAACACTATGGACCTAAGATAACACTATGGACCTATGATAACACTATGGGCCTAAGATAATACTATGGACCTAAGATAACACTATGGACATAAGATAACACTATGGACCTAATATAACACTATGGACCTAAGATAACACTATGGACCTAAGATAACACTATGGACCTAAGATAACACTATGGACCTAAGATAACACTATGGACCTAAGATAAAACAATGGGCCTAAGATAACACTATGGATCTAAGATAACACTATTGACCTAAGATAACACTATGGGCATAAGATAACACTATAGGCCTAAGATAACACTATGGACCTAAGATAACACTATGGACCTATGATAACACTATGGGCCTAAGATAACACTATGGACCTAAGATATCACTATGGACATAAGATAACACTATGGACCTAACATAACACTATGGACCTAAGATAACACTATGGGCCTAAGATAACACTATGGACCTAAGATAACACTATGGACCTAAGATAACACTATTGGCCTAAGATAACACTATGGACCTAAGATAACACTATGGACCTAAGATAACACTATGGACCTAAGATAACACTATGGACCTAAGATAACACTATGGACCTAAGATAACACTATAGGCCTAAGATAACACTATGGACCTAAGATAACACTATGGACCTAAGATAACACTATGGACATAAGATAACACTATGGACCTAAGATAACACTATGATCTTCATCGAAGACATATTTCAGCTACTCTGCTTGGGGAACTATTATGAAATGTAGAATTAAATTGAACAAAAAACAAAACTAATCTACTCGATAGTGCAAGAAAAATGTGAAGGAAGTTGTGAGGGACCTATGAGTAACCATTTAGGAAGTTGTGAGGGACCTATGAGTAACCATTTAGGAAGTTGTGAGGGAGCTATGAGTAACCATTTAGGAAGTTGTGAGGGAGCTATGAGTAACCATTTAGGAAGTTGTGAGGGAGCTATGAGTAACCATTTAGGAAGTTGTGAGGGAGCTATGAGTAACCATTTAGGAAGTTGTGAGGGAGCTATGAGTAACCATTTAGGAAGTTGTGAGGGACCTATGAGTAACCATTTAGGAAGTTGTGAGGGACCTATGAGTAACCATTTAGGAAGTTGTGAGGGACCTATGAGTAACCATTTAGGAAATTGTGAGGGAGCTGTTAGTAACCATTTAGGAAGTTTATAGGGAGCTATTAGTAACCATTTGTTATGCTGTTAGCTATTGTACTATTCCATATTTCCTTAATTTTCTTCTTCATCGTCGTCTTCTTCCTCTTCTTCTTCTTCTTCTTCTTCTTCTTCTTCTTCTTTTTTCTTCTTCTTCTTCTTCTTCTTCTTCTTCTTCTTCTTCTTCTTCTTCTTCTTCTTCTTCTTCTAATTCAGGTTTTAGGGTGCCGAGTAAGTGGAGTGCACAAGATTAAGTAGTGGTGGAGACAAACATTGGACAATGTGTCAAGAAAAGATGTAATCAGCACCTAGAGATCTATTCCTAAACTAGTGAACACAAGTGAGATTTTCTGGTGATAACCTTCAGGTGTCTGTATACAGCAGCGCTACTGTGTTAGGAGAGGCAAGCAGGTCACAGCAGCGCTGCTCTGATAGCAGAGGCAAGCAGGTCACAGCAGCGCTTCTGTGACAGCAGAGGCAAGAAGGTCACAGCAGCGCTGCTGTGATAGCAGAGGCAAACAGGTCACAGCAGCGCTGCTGTGATAGCAGAGGCAAACAGGTCACAGCAGCGCTGCTGTGATAGCAGAGGCAAGCAGGTCACAGCAGCGCTGCTCTGATAGCAGAGGCAAACAGGTCACAGCAGCGCTGCTGTGATAGCAGAGGCAAACAGGTCACATCAGCGCTGCTGTGATAGCAGAGGCAAGCAGGTCACAGCAGCGCTGCTCTGATAGCAGAGGCAAGAAGGTCACAGCAGCGCTGCTGTGATAGCAGAGGCAAACAGGTCACAGCAGCGCTTCTGTGATAGCAGAGGCAAGAAGGTCACAGCAGCGCTGCTGTGATAGCAGAGGCAAACAGGTCACAGCAGCGCTGCTGTGATAGCAGAGCAGAAGGTCACAGCAGCGCTGCTGTGATAGCAGAGGCAAGCAGGTCACAGCAAGTCACATATATGACGTCTTAAATGTTTTGAATTCCCATTTTTTTTTTTTTAATTAACTTACGTAATATAAAATAAAGAAATTAGATAGATATCAGTACACTCGCGAAGGTAAGTATTTGAAAATCATATTTATAATTCATAATATATTAAATGCAAACTGCATTCAGTAATTATTTTACTTGATATTTTTATTAATTTTATTCGATAAATATTTTTAATATTGTTATTGCATATTTCTTATTTTTATTTGCAAATTATTTTTATATTTCTCTCAAGTTTAACAAATATTTAATTAGAATTTCGTAATTATCTATATTCTATAAACAATACATGTGTTATAAATTTTAAGTGGTGCAAGATACCTGCCTGGGGAGACATGAACACCAGTGTGGGAGACACAAGATACCTGCCTGGGGAGACATGAACACCAGTGTGGGAGACACAAGATACCTGCCTGGGGAGACATGAACACCAGTGTGGGAGACACAAGATACCTGCCTGGGGAGACATGAACACCAGTGTGGGAGACACAAGATACTGACCGCCTGGAGACATGAACACCAGTGTGGGAGACACAAGATACTGCCTGGCGAGACATGAACAACAGTGTGGGAGACACAAGATACCTGCCTGGTGAGACATGAACACCAGTGTGGGAGACATAAGGTACCTGCCTGGAGAGACATGAACACCAGTGAGGGAGACACAAGATACCTGCCTGGCGAGACATGAACACCAGTGTGGGAGACTCAAGATACCTACCTGGGAAGACATGAACACCAGAGTGGGAGACACAAGATACCTGCCTGGAGAGACATGAACACCAGTGAGGGAGACACAAGATACCTGCCTGGCGAGACATGAACACCAGTGTGGGAGACTCAAGATACCTGCCTGGAGAGACATGAACACCAGAGTGGGAGACACAAGATACCTGCCTGGGGAGACATGAACACCAGAGTGGGAGACACAAGATACCTGCCTGGTGAGACATGAACACCAGTGTGGGAGACACAAGATACCTGCCTATGGAGACATGAACACCAGTGTGGGAGACACAAGCTACCTGCCTGGGGAGACATGGACACTAGTGTGGGAGACACAAGATACCTGCCTGGGGAGACATGAACACCAGTGTGGGAGACACAAGATACCTGCCTGGGGAGACATGAACACCAGTGTTAGAGACACAAAATGCCTGCCTGGGGAGACATGAACGCCAGTGTTGGTGACACTGTTGTGGAAGGTGCAGTGAGAAAGTTTGAAGTGATTGCAATAAACAGCAGTGTGGAACCTTTAGCTCACGTTAGCAACACAACAAGCACGTCAACATGAACGAACGGTAAAGTATTACGCAAGAACAGAACAGCAACACACAAGAACAGTACAGTAACTTACAATAAGTACAATGACATAAAAGAAAAGTACAGTATCATGCAAGAACAGCATAGTAACACATAAAACAGTTTAGTAATACAGAATAGTATATTAACGCACTAAAAGCCACTCGTAATATACAGTGCCCCGTGGCCTGGTGGCTAAAGCTCTCGCTTCACACGGCGAGGGTCTGTGTTCGATACCCAGCGCGGGTAGAAACAATGGGCGTGTTTTTTTACACCCATTTTCTATGTTCACTCATCAGTAAAATGAGTACCTAGGAGTTAGTCGACTGGTGTGGGTCGCATCCTGGGACAAGGACATAATTTGCCCTAAATGCAAATAAATGCAATAAAGTGTGTTACTGTATTACAATACAGTAACACACAAAAAAAGCATAGTTACACATAATAATAATACAGTAACACAAGAAAAGTACAATAACATACAACAGAACAATACAGTAATACAGTTGTCCTTATTTTCTTCATCGAGATTTCTGTTTTTATCTTTGTGACTGAATGTTTTTTCTCTCTGGGAAGATGAGAGACGTGAAGATGAGAGACGTGAAGATGAGAGACGTGAAGATGAGAGACGTGAAGATGAGAGACGTGAAGATGAGAGACGTGAAGATGAGAGACGTGAAGATGAGAGTCGTGAAGATGAGAGACGTGAAGATGAGAAACATGAAGATGAGAGACATGAAGATGAGAGACATGAAGATGAGAGACATGAAGATGAGAGACATGGAGATGAGAGACGTGAAGATGAGAGACGTGAAGATGAGAGACGTGAAGATGAGAGACGTGAAGATGAGAACTGAAGATGAAAGTGAAGATGAGAGACGTGAACATGAGAGACGTGAAGATGAGAGACGTGAAGATGAGAGAACATGAAGATGAGATACGTGAAGATGAGAGACGTGAAGATGAGAGACGTGAAGATGAGAGACGTTAAGATGAGAGACATGAAGATGAGAGACGTGAAGATGAGAGACGTGAAGATGAGAGACGTGAACATGAGAGACGTGAACATGAGAGACGTGAAGATGAGAGACATGAAGATGAGAGACGTGAAGATGAGAGACGTGAAGATGAGAGACGTGAAGATGAGAGACGTGAAGATGAGAGACGTGAAGATGAGAGACGTGAAGATGAGAGACGTGAAGATGAGAGACGTGAAGATGAGACGTGAAGATGAGAGTCGTGAAGATGAGACGTGAAGATGAGAGACGTGAAGATGAAAGACGTGAAGATGAGAGACATGAATATGAGAGACGTGAAGATGAGAACGTGAAGATGAGATACGTGAAGATGAGAGACATGAAGATGAGAGACGTGAAGATGAGAGACGTGAAGATGAGAACGTGAAGATGAGAGACTGAAGATGAGAGACGTGAAGATGAGAGACGTGAAGATGAGACTGAAGATGAGAGACGTGAAGATGAGAGACGTGAAGATGAGACGATGAAGATGAGAGTCGTGAAGATGAGACTGAAGATGAAAGACGTGAAGATGAAAGACGTGAAGATGAGAGACATGAAGATGAGAACATGAAGATGAGAGACGTGGATATAGAAAGACGTGAAGATGAGAGACATGAAGATGAGAGACGTGAAGATGAGAGACGTGAAGATGAGAGACGTGAAGATGAGAGACATGAAGATGAGAGACGTGAAGATGAGAGACGTGAAGATGAGAGACGTGAAGATGAGAGACGTGAAGATGAGAGACGTGAAGATGAGACGTGAAGATGAGAGACGTGAAGATGAGAGACGTGAAGATGAGACGTGAAGATGAGAGTCGTGAAGATGAGACGTGAAGATGAGAGACGTGAAGATGAAAGACGTGAAGATGAGAGACATGAAGATGAGAGACATGAAGATGAGAGACGTGAATATGAGAGACATGAAGATGAGAGACATGAAGATGAGAGACGTGAAGATGAGAGACATGAAGATGAGAGACATGAATATGAGAGACGTGAAGATGAGAGACGTGAAGATGAGAGACGTGAAGATGAGAGACGTGAAGATGAGAGACATGAAGATGAGAGACGTGAAGATGAGAGACGTGAAGATGAGAGACGTGAAGATGAGAGACGTGAAGATGAGAGACGTGAAGATGAGAGACGTGAAGATGAGAGACGTGAAGACGAGAGACATGAAGATGAGAAACATGAAGATGAGAGACATGAAGATGAGAGACATGAAGATGAGAGACATGAAGATGAGAGACATGAAGATGAGAGACATGAAGATGAGAGACGTGAAGATGAGATACGTGAAGATGAGAGACCTGAAGATGAGAGACATGAAGATGAGAGACGTGAAGATGAGAGATGTGAAGATGAGAGACGTGAAGATGAGAGACGTGAAGATGAGAGACGTGAAGATGAGAGACGTGAAGATGAGAGACGTGAAGATGAGAGACGTGAAGATGAGAGACGTGAAGATGAGAGACGTGAATATGAGAGACGTGAATATGAGACGTGAAGATGAGAGTCGTGAAGGTGAGACGTGAAGATGAGAGACGTGAAGATGAAAGACGTGAAGATGAGAGACATGAAGATGAGAGACGTGAAGATGAGAGACATGAAGATGATAGACATGAAGATGAGATACATGAATATGAGAGACATGAAGATGAGAGACGTGAAGATGAGAGACGTGAAGATGAGAGGCATGAAGATGAGAGGCATGAAGATGAGAGACATGAAGATGAGAGACATGAAGATGAGAGACATGAAGATGAGAGACATGAAGATGAGAGACGTGAAGATGAGAGACATGAAGATGAGAGACATGAAGATGAGAGACGTGAAGATGGGAGACGTGAAGATGAGAGACGTGAAGATGAGAGACATGAAGATGAGAGACTTGAAGATGAGAGACTTGAAGATGAGAGATATGAAGATGAGAGACGTGAAGATGAGAGACATGAAGATGAGAGACGTGAAGATGAGAAACATGAAGATTAGAGACATGAAGATGAGAGACATGAAGATGAGAGACATGAAGATGAGAGACATGAAGATGAGAGACGTGAAGATGAGAGACATGAAGATGAGAGACGTGAAGATGAGAGACGTGAAGACGAGAGACATGAAGATGAGAGCCGTGAAGATGAGAGACGTGAAGACGAGAGACATGAAGATGAGAGACATGAAGATGAGAGACATGAAGATGAGAGACATGAAGATGAGAGACGTGAAGATGAGAGACGTGAAGATGAGAGACATGAAGATGAGAGACATGAAGATGAGAGACATGGAGATGAGAGACATGAAGATGAGAGACATGAAGATGAGAGACGTGAAGATGAGAGACATGAAGATGAGAGACATGAAGATGAGAGACGTGAAGATGAGAGACATGAAGATGAGAGACGTGAAAATGAGATACACGAAGATGAGAGACATGAAGATGAGAGACGTGAAGATGAGAGACATGAAGATGAGAGACATGAAGATGAGAGACGTGAAGATGAGAGACGTGAAGATGAGAGACGTGAAGATGAGAGACATGAAGATGAGAGACGTGAAGATGAGAGACATGAATATGAGAGACGTGAAGATGAGAGACATGAAGATGAGAGACGTGAAGATGAGAGACGTGAAGATGAGAGACGTGAAGATGAGAGACGTGAAGATGAAAGACGTGAAGATGAGAGTCGTGAAGATGAGACGTGAAGATGAGAGACGTGAAGATGAGAGACATGAAGATGAGATACATGAAGATGAGAGACGTGAAGATGAGAGACATGAAGATGAGAGACGTGAAGATGAGAGACGTGAAGATGAGAGACGTGAAGATGAAAGACGTGAAGATGAAAGTCGTGAAGATGAGACGTGAAGATGAGAGATGTGAAGATGAGAGACGTGAAGATGAGAGACGTGAAGATGAGAGACATGAAGATGAGAGACGTGAAGATGAGAGACGTGAAGACATGAAAATTACAAAGTGAGACCTCTTTAATTATACATAATTATTTCTGGTTACTTCTTACATTCCATAAGATTATTTATATGTGTATTTCTTGCTGTAACCAAAACAAGTTTGCCAATTGTCACTACTTTATATCTTTCAATTTATAATTAAGAATATCAATAAATTCTATACTACATATACACTCAATTATACTATAGTATAATAGAGCATTGTATAGTATACTCTACTATATTGTATTATGCTATACTATTCTACACTACAGTATACTACACTATACTACAGTGTACTACACGATACTATATATCAGCATTCATAGTCATATTTATGAAGAATTCAATTGCAATTTATACTTAAGAATTTATATATCTCCCCATCATTGTCTGTGAAATATAATTTAGCTTTAAGAGCTGTGTGAGACAGTGTATGTGCATGAAAATGTGTGCACATGAATGAATGGCATATATACTGTTTGTGTGCACGGGAATCTGAGTTTGCATACATGCTAGAGTGGACGAAATCATTTAATCATTGTGTGTGTGTACTCACCTAGTTGTGGTTGCAGGGGTCGATTCATAGCTCCTGGCCCCGCCTCTTCACTGGCCGCTACTGGGTAGCGGCGGTGTGTGTGTGTGTGTGTGTGTGTGTGTTTGTGTTTGTGTGTGTGTAGTGTTAATGTGTACAGCTTCCTCCATGCTCAAGGTCACGTTTACTGACGTCAACATGGCCGCCACTGCATTAGCCGACGGTCTGGCTGTATATTATTACTTCGTCATCCCCACCTGCATCGAAGCTGAGAGATTCCACTACATTTCTCACTGTTGGACCTGTTACTCGTATTCTCACAACACCAGCGACTGTCCTGTGAAGGAAAAGAAGTTTTGTACTACATGTAGTGGTGAAGGACATGATTTTAGATCATGCACCGCCGCTGCTCCACCAACACCATCTTGCCTCAACTGTAAAAGCAACGACCATCACACACTTGCTGCTAAATGTCCCACTCGTAAAGACATTCTGAAGAAGACCCAAGAAGCAGCACAGAAAAAGTCATCTTCAAAATCACCCACCTATGCTGCAATTACAAAACTACAAGCTACCACAACTAAAATTCTCCAAG